>JARJLF010000669.1:0-150088 GCA_029378395.1 Mycena leptocephala | reverse complement strand
GGACATGTATTCACATCAGCTGTCCTCAACTTTGCAATAAATATTATTACGCTTGGCCCTAATCTGAATAATCATCGTCCGAATCGATATATCCATCATCCGACTCATCCGAACAGCTAGACGGGTATCCTCTTCAACGTCGGACTGCTCCTGCGCCGCCTTTGCCTTTCAGTTGGTTGAATTTATTCGCCTAGCTCGACTAGTAGCTATGGAGTGTGTGGGAGGGGGAAGAACCCCACTTTTTGGCTGCTTCCTGGTTACTCCCTTTCGAGTCTTGCCGGCCTTGCCTCAACTTCGTCCTCGTCACCATCATCGTCCTCGGGCCGCTTCCGCTTTTGGCCGCAGCAGCTTTTCGACCGGCCTGTTCTCACGAAGATTGGCAGCCAACTCGGAATTTGCCTGTCGTTCGGGAAAGAGGAGGATGGGAGTGACTAAATCTCTCGGAAGAGTAGCGCGTAGGAGGTGAGAATTATGAAATGCGTGCATATTGATGAGAAACCGGTCGAGGCTGGTGAATGATGTACTTCTCAATCTGGTCGACATCGAAGCGATGGATGCTGCCACGTCCGCTCAAGACCAGTCCGGTGACGCGTAGATGGTTGGAAGTGCTTAGATGAGCTGGAACGAATGTACCTCGTAGATCTCTTGCTTAGAATTCATACGCATTTGCTGATTCAATTCGAATCCACAAAGCCCGAGAAATAATTATAATTATATTAAGACATGTGTACCGACACATAAATGCCAGCGCACTTGGCAGCTGGCTACCAGCCGGAAGTGATTCCACGATGCCGCTATTAGAACCTGAACCTGGCGGTCAGCTCAACGCATATGGCCGCCACTCGTCGGCGACATGTGATGCCACATGTTGGCTGCACCTGGCGGCTACGTGTCTCGCAAATGGCGTGTAGGAAACATCGTAATGTTAGCAGTAGTACTTTACTTTTCTGAATACCCTGACTATATATATAGATTTATTTCTTGTCCACTTTGCCCGGCGCCGAACACGAGTCTGTAATCTATCAAGTCCATTATTTCAATCTTCACCGATGGATATAAGCTTTGCTTTACAGCCTTCTTTGAGCCGCGACCCGTACCCTTACCCGCAACCCTTACCCGCGGGTTCAGTAGAGCCTTGACCCGCGGGTTGGCGAGCCGGGTATAGACCCGTACGCCTTGGGGTTCGGGTTTTTCCGGGTATGGGTCCGGGTCGGCGCCTTTCAGACCCGAACCTGTACCCGTGTCCAACCCTAGGAATGCAGTTATTTGGGTCAGCCACGGAAAGATCTGCCACAAATAGTGTAGCCTGTTGTTTGACTCGTCTTCCTGTTGCGAGTGCAATTGGGGAAGGATCTGAAGACATGTCAGCACACAACGACATGAAAGTGTAGTTCTTGCAAACATCAAGTCTTCAGGCAGTAGTGCAAATGTCTGATCCCCGATCAGATCCTCTGCAATAGGGGAATCAAACAATCATCTGGCGAAACCAATTATGAAGCGATTCTTGGCCGATTGTTATTCAATTCCGTTGTGTTACTCGATATGGATCGGCTTCAGGTTTGACACCCCGATTCTAGAAGGAATTCTCATCAAATTCTAGCATCGATTCTCGTGAGTTGTTTTCCCATCAAAATTACCTGTCATGAGAGTAGTGAAGAATCATCGCCAGAATCGGCGATAGAATTTTATGCAACTCCGGGGTTAGACAAGCGATTCTAACCGATTCTTGTTGATTCTCAAAGAAGAATCGCCGGTTACAATTGGTACGTTAATCTGTCCCAGAATCGATGTTTGGTGCGGTCAGAGTGGATTTTAAATAGGTGATCCTGAGGACGATTCTGGACTCGATTCTGGAATTAATTTACCATGGAAGAATCATCGAAATCCAGAATCGGCTCAGAATCGTCGAATCGTGTAAAAAGCTCCTCTGAGGAGGTTCTACAATGATTCTCGAGACAATTTAGATTCTTGTTTAATTACAGCCGATGTCAGTACCAAGGGTGCGGATCGAAAATTTATGTTTTGGGATGTTTCCAAAGAATTCCCTATATCTCTGTCAGTTCTTCACTGATTCACATAAAAATTAAATATATCTACTCAGCTAATTCATGCACAATTAGTGATAGAGAGGAACTTGCGAAAATATTACGTATTAGGTAATTTCTGTTTTGGGGCTGTTTTTGCACTGAATACCGTCTAGCATGGTGAGAACATTTCTCAGTGACCTAGAATTTCGGCAGGGACAATGTGTATATGTTATGAAACAAGTGATAGAGCCAGAACTATATGAAATGTCCAGATGAATGTGATCTTGGCAATATCTCTGAAAGCCAAAAACTGCCAAATGTTTTCACTGGAGCTAGAAGGACTGTAACTAAATTATCCTCACTTCTGACTCTATCACATGTTTTGTCAGTATGCATGTTGTCTCTCCCAAAATTCTAGGTCACTGGACATGTTCTGGCCATGCTAGACGGTATTCAGTGCAAAAACAGCCCCAAAACAGAAATTACCTAATACGTAATATTTTCGTAAGTTCCTCTCTATCACTAATTGTGCGTGAATTAGCTGAGTAGATATATTTAGTTTTTATGTGAATCGGTGAAGAACTGACAGAGATATAGGGAATTCTTTGGAAACATCCCAAAACATAAATTTTCGATCCGCGCCCTCGGTACTGACATCGGCTGTAAATTAAACAAGAATCTAAATTGTCTCGAGAATCATTGTAGAACCTCCTCCAGAGGAGCTTTTTACACGATTCGACGATTCTGAGCCGATTCTGGATTTCGATGATTCTTCCATGGTAAATTAATTCCAGAATCGAGTCCAGAATCGTCCTCAGGATCACCTATTTAAAATCCACTCTGACCGCCACCGGCGTATGCTGAACATAGCCAACAGATATTGAAGCAATACTGTACTTTAGTCGCGCGTCACAAACCCCCCTGTCGATCACGAAATTCGGTCGCGGTCACGCATCACTCGGGCCTCTGTCGAACCTGAAAGTGGTCATGAAGGTCCCCAAACTGTCCAAAAAGTGCAAAAGAGATGAAAATTTTGGTTCAAATGCCGAAATTTTCGAGGTGTCACGCAAAAACTCAGGGCTGCTGAAATGTCGAATAGGTAAAATGGGTCACGTGTAGCACCCCCGTTGATTTGAACGAAAAAGTACAGTCATATGGCCGAGAATCGTGCAAAGGATCGCGGCAGGAGGTTGGCGGTCAGAGTAGACGGTGATTCTGAACAATTCACACACAATTCTGATGTAAAACAATTTCAGAATCGACATCAGAATCATTGCCAGCATCGGCACGAGAATTGCCCAGAATCGCCTACTCTGACCCACCACTAATGAACGGATTATGCAGAATACATTCAACTGATGCATGAAATGCATGGCTGTCGTGGTTTCATACCTTGAAAAAAGAAAAAGAAAGCTGCATTCAGAGACCACACCAGTGGTAGAAGAGCGGAGATAGCTCGGCATTGCTTATATATCTGATGGGTTCGGCTTTAGTGCCGTGGAAACGAGGTTTGTTAGATGGTCAAAATGTCAGAATTTGCTACGCAACAGGTGGCCTGTTCAGTAACAAATGGTGATCATTTTGTGGAGATAATGCATTGAAGTGGCAGGCTAAGTTTGTGTGGCACTAGGAACCAATATAAAACGGGCTGGATCGCGAGGGACTGTCAAGGAACAGAGGAATGAGGCATGATGCACAGCAAAGCCTGAGTTGTCTCTTGGTAATATATCTTGATGCCCTGATGCAGGTCACGTGGAAATAGACGACGGTCCGTGGAAAACGATATTCCTATTCAAAAACCATAGGAAACAGCATCAGGAAAAAACCTCCTTCCCTAATTTAGGACTAATTTCTTCGTGGCTATAGATTAGGGTAATCTGGGGCAAACTCGCCAGATTAGGCAGTTTCCCAAAGTTATCTGGTTGCAACATGGTGGAATTTTTTTCCGGTAGGAAGCCAGGGAAATCATGCCAGATGATGTGGGTACCTGGCAAGCTGATTTCGCCCAACGGATGGTTGGCTGGGAAGACAAGAATGAAACATTATTGAAATTTCTTCCCAAGTCCGTTGCCGAGACAGGCAGCCCACGCACGGACCCGAAACGCACACGTGCCATCAAAACGGTGGTTGATATCTGGAGTCCAGATGCTTGGGGAATGATGTAGGAAAGGAATGAACGCGGGGCCTTGGTAAACGATGATTCAGGCTCGGAATCGTCACAGTTAACTCCCACGCGTGCTATATATGTGTTCGCAGTAGTTCTGTTGGTAATAACAACCCGTGGAGGTGAAATCCTTCAAGCATTTAGTGGTACTTACAGTCACTATTATTTCTGAAGGTTTTTCTGTTCCAGACAATGTATTCAAGGGTAGTAACACTCCCCCCACTTAATTTGAGCTCTCCAACATGCTGTGGAAGGAAATAAGCAGAGCGCGGCACTTCCCGCCCGACGCGGCAATTGCACAGCCACTGCCGCGTCGTGCCCGCATGCCGCGGCAGTCGCGGCAATTTCTCCGGGCCCAATTTTGTGCCGTCTATGGTCATATGAGAACTTGTTTCCTCGAGCGACTGAGCGTAGGTAGACCAGAAATGACTGGAAGGTAGCGTGCCTGGATTCTTCTTTCCAAGCCGACGCTGTCATGATTGAGCTTAGCAGGTCGGATCGGTAATGTATTAAAAACAAACTGACAGTTTCAAGTCCCGGGATATGCCATTTACCCTCGAAATCAAATACGCAGAACGCTGTAATCCAACCAGACAGTTTCGAACTCCTGCCTCCGTAACCCTCTCCGTGCACGACATTCTTCCAAAATTCCCGGTTTTCTGGACTATCTGGGGCGCCGAAAGACTTGGAGAATCGAGAGACACGGGGTACAATAGATGAATCCCGTACTCCTTCAGCCTCTCCAATTTTTTCAAAATGAATCCCAGTCCCCCTGTCCACCTTCGAGAGTGACACAAGGGATGCCGCGGCGAAGAGTCTCCGTGTTGGGGATAATACTTTCTTGACTTTTGTTGGTGCCATCCACAACATCGACGCGACAGCGACGTCGTTAGGGGTTGAAGTGCAAAAATTGGGAAGAACCCAGTCGCGAACAGCGGGATCCAATACATTTCGCTGAATCAATCCGCCTATCTGCCGCGCTGAAAGTGGCATGGAGTTGGTGTCTACGGCTATCTCGAGAGGCTTTCCCTTGCCAGGCTCAGGCGGAACGAAACTGGCTTGTCAAGCAGTAGCTCCCGATTTGCGTTGACATACAAGCTGAGCTGCGAGATGACAGCTAGCCAGACATCGTCTGGGCGGATCACCAGCGCATAGTTGCCAGTATAAGCGGAGAGCAGGGCGTTCACAAACCCGTGCTCTTTCATTGGATGTCCTGTCGTCCAGTCCATCCGCCAATGTTATACTGGACAATCGTAACTGCTTCCTGGCTTCGGCCTGCAGCTGGGTAAGCTTTCTCAAGGATCTGAGAAGAAGTGACCGGTTGGAGCACTAGGGGTGTTGTTCGATAGTCGGTGAGTTTGAGGGTTACAGGCATCGAGGATCTAAGGGGGCGGAAGAAGGAGGTGAAGCCACGAGGAGCCAGTGTGCGTGTTATCGCCGCTTCGAAAAACGTTGGCGCCGCGTGACTGTGCGTGCCGCACATCAGGTGAAAGTTCGTGAGAAAGAAGGGCTCGTTGGCCAGTCAATAGATACGGTGACTTCAATAGATCACCTCGAGGATATTTCTGCGTCTGCATTGCACGCATGTATATATCTAGAACGAAGGAGTAAAAAGAAAACCCAACGTTATATTAATATGCGGACGCGGGGAGTCGACGATTTCGCCTGTAATATGACACCAGTTGCACGACGCAATTCGTAGTCACCGAGGCTGATCGGCAGCAATTTGGAAACGAGTAAATTGAATTCAGAAGTGAAACAGGAGGAGAGACGACATACCTGGAAGAAATTCAACGTCGGCTGTTTCAACGGGGCGCCAGATGTCTGACTCGTAGTTGGCCGCCGAGATAGAGATGAGAGTCCACCCAAAGAATATTGAGGGAATGAAAAAAAAAAAAAAAAAAACATTCAGACGCAGGAAGTGTGCTGCGAGCCCAATGAACGCGGGCAGTCAGGAGGACCCGAGGTGTACCGTAAACCACGCCCAATTCGTGCCTGTTCACACCAAGTCATCGAGTAAATTTGTGTATTGAATCAAATCCAAAAGGAGAGGGTCAACAAACCTGGATTAATTTCAACGCCAAGCGCTACTTCCCCGAGTCTCGACATGTGGCCTATGGGTTCAACCAGTCTCGCGAGGATGAATGATAATAAAAACTCAGTTCGGATGGTACATGCATTCGGACGAACACAGGAATTCGAGCCCCAGACTACAAGCTGTAACTTTCCAGTCATTTTTTTGTGAGCAAAGAAGAGATGAAACCAACCCTGGCGAGGTAAACGCAATACGCACCGCAAATCGAACAATATTGATCGGCGGTATCTGAAAGAGTCAATTCTGCGTTGTGGACTTTAAGATCCAGGATCCTATAGACACTTGGACCCACGAGATTATGCGAGTTACAATACGGGGAGGCCGCATGTTTGCAAAAACAATGCTACGGTAAGGTGAAATAAAAGGGCACGGGCAAGTCCAGAAACCAGAGTCGGACCCAAATCGACCTCGGATGCTCTCGAGCGACCAAACGAGAGAATGTGTATCCCCACCGTACACCGCGCTCGACGTTTGATGTTGAGACCAAATTAACTTGACGCTCGAACCAACTGAGGATGCTTTGAGCCAACGTACCAACAACAAAGTGAACACCTACCTTACTTGTATTTCTCCTGCGCCACGGTGAAACGGATGTAGAATAAATGTGGCGTTCCGCAAAAAGACAACGCCTTGCGCGAAAATAATAATTAGGACGCAGTAGGCGGATGCAGCGAGTCGAACCCCGGACAACGAACCAGAACGCCGTCTATAGCAAGATCTTGCGTGTACTGTACACGACGCCCAAATACTTGCTGGGTTGGTGCTGCGGTATGACGAGTCCTGAAGGCCTGAAGATTGAACTAGGATGTGAAAATCAGCTGCCTTTTTGCCGACTGACCTCGGATAGTTCCGATGCGCACATGGAGGGACGGGCGGATGGTTAAGCGCCACATATATGGCTGGAAATTGTCTTGCCCGTCTCGTTAACCTACCCAGAATCGAAATAATGGACCGGTTAGCATCGCGAAGACCGGCGAGTTGAAAAAGTCGAGATGGAAGTTCGGAGCCACTGAAAATTGAATACAAAAACCTGAATAAGATAATATTACGATCGCGATTCCACGAAGGACGTACGAAAACACACTCATGGAATAGTCTCGCCTCCTTTTCAATCTCGATACCACTTTCTTCTCCTGGTTGCAATTGTACGGGCGAACGAACGAGAGCTTCGGAGGGGGCGCCGGGGACGTGGTGGAAAGAGCAAGGGGACATCAGCGCGATGTGTGAGCATCGAAAGTTAGCCCATGGCTGTGTACTGATGTGGCGCCATGGCGGTGCTGCAATTCTTTTGTTTCTTGCCACTTCAGCCCAATTCCGTCCTCAGGTCTCAGTGCCACATAACCCTCTTTCAACTATAATAAGACTTGCCGCAACTCGCAACTGACTATGGCAGACGAGGAATCCTTGCACCAGGTCGATGGATTGTGGTTCTCGAACGACACACTCGTGATACGCGCTGAAAACAGCATCTTTCGTGTATCCAAGTCGATTCTGGCCGCACGCTCGTCTGTCTCTGAAGCTATGTGCGAATTTCCCCAGTCCACGTCCGAAGGAGACTGTATGATGGACGGGAGCCAAGTTGTCCGTCTGCACGATTCCGCGGCTGAAGTCGAGTCATTTCTGCGAGCCATTTTCGATTCAAGGTGAGCCTCAATTCTAAAATCAACCCGACATATGTACCAGTAATATCTCTAGTTATTTCATGCCACCCCCCTCCACGGTCGACTTCGACGAAGTGCTGGGTATTTTGCGCCTCTCGAACAAATACGACGTGAACCATCCCTGCAAGCGTGCGCTCATGCACCTTGAGACCGTGTATCCCGTCGACTACAATATATATGCAACACTCCCCATGCATGCACAGCCCCATCAACAACAGCTCCTCGGCTTCCATCTCAAAGCCATCCCTTTTCTGGCCGAAGTTGACGCCGCCTGGCTCCTTCCGGGTGCGTACTACGCCGTGGGTACCCATCCTTTGGCGAGCCTGCTGAATGCTGGACCATATTGGGATCGACTCCCGGCTGGGATGCGCGAGACTTGTCTGCCGCTGGCAGAATCCAGCACAAGCTCTCATCACCGTCTGCCGCTTCCTGTCTAAGCATTCCACGTGTGATAACGAAGTGATCTGCAACTCTGGGCGACTGCAGCTTATTACCTTTATAATAATGGAACGCACCGCGGGGCCACAGGACCCTCTGGCCGAGTGGAACACCGGGAGTGGGCATCTATCGTTGACGAGCTATGTCCGGAATGCTTGAGCCGCTGTCAAAACGATAACGCCGTTGCTTTCATGCAGGTGTGGAACGCTCTTCCGGGGAACTGCGGCATGGAAAACTGGGAGGGACTGCTGGCGAGGCGCAAGACGGTTATGGAGTGATCGGCTGCGACGATGGGTTATCGGGGATATTGTAGCATACCCTCCTTTGCCTTTAGACCAGTTTACCCAGTCAACCTGTGGTTTTCCTGCCCATTTACCCCAACGATAGTATTCTAAACGCTAAATTTCGGACTTTTGCCAAATATACGGACCTTCCTGGCAATTCACCGTTGTCCTGCGGTTATTTCCGCTCCTCTGCGCCTGGCATCTGCGGCCTGGCATCCTTGGTGACTCTTTGTCCACGTACACAATCAGCATACTCACGCGGAAATCCTGCGATAGAACAGCGAAAACAAAATACTCGTCAAATCTGGCGAAATAATGCGGCTTCTACTCTGCCTTCTCATAGTGCTCATCCCCCCTCCCTCCTGGATTGGTCTGCCTTACGAAACAACGCCCTCGCTTTCCTTGACAGGAAGGCTTGCCGATCGTACTCGGAGGCGTCTGAAAACATCTCATTGATAGTTGACGGTTTGTTCAAGATTTGAACTTCGCCGACACTTTAGATTAGTTTCCTCAAATTAACGCCAACTTGCGGGTACAACCCAATTCCCGGTCAACCACCTCATTGGTACAGTACAGCCGGTTGAAAATGAATTGAACGAGAGTGCGGGAGCAGGCGTTTAACCATACTTGCAGAGCACGTGGGCAAGTGGTCCAGTAATTTTTCTGCCTGCTCTTGTCTTGCATCCGACACGTTATAATTGTCTCACCTTGAGACCTAGTCTGAGTAGTCGCCCATTGGCAGACCTTATCGACCTCGGACAGACTAAGAACGAGAAACAGCATTGAGACGATCGACTGATTCAAAAGACCAATATTGCATCAGTCAAGGGACGCAGGGGTCTACTTGAAGGCACATAGTTGAATGTTAAGGTTGAGATGGTGCTCGAATAACACCGAACAGTGGTTAAATTGAAAGTTCGGACGCTTAGCTCGAGTGTTACATGTACAGAAGGTCGACGTCGGTGGGCTCCGGCATCAAGCTGCGACACGAAAGGTAAGAAATAATTCATTCTGAATTGGCGATACGTGAATTGGTAGTTTTTTTTAATCAATTGGGGAGCAAATCTGAGGTAAAAATATAAGAACCGCGCGGAGCTCAACTGATCTTGGACTCACACAATTATTACCACAGAGCCGCACGAGAGAATTCACATACAAGCTCTTTTTGAATGCACAGTTTTCGTATAGTAGCAGCTACATCCGGATTGAGGGCTGGCCTGGTCGCCAGCACATCCTGCTCACAAATGGCAGCAAATCCGACGGGGCGTGGCGATGGCGGGAATGGCGCGGTGGGTGTTGGGAGGCGAGGTGGTTCTGTGGAGAGAAGGGTACGTCAGCGAATGGGGTAGAGTGAGGAAAAGGGAAAAGAAGATAACGAAAGGCAGCGCGGGCAGCGCACGAGGAACGTGGTCCTCGTCCGAGCGCTACAGCTCGCACGAAGAGGAAAGTCGCAGCCAAGACGACCCATGTCAGAAAGAAAGAAAGAAAACACGACAAGGGCGACGGGCCGCAAGCGCTGCCACACACCAATGGGCGAGCATGCGACGGGACCCTTCCCGCAACCACGAAACTCCACTCCCGCCCACTCTCAAGAACGCACACAAAAATTACCACCCTCCCTTCTCGCCCGCAGACAAACCAAAGCCCCAAACGCCGCCGAACGGTAAGGCGGCGTGGGGAAACGACAACCCCTCACGCCCAGCGGATCCTGCCCAAATATCCAAGCGCCCCTGCCCCGAGTTATCGAGCGCGCGCACAGATACCGGCACCCTCCCAGCTCCCAACTTCAAAAAAATAAAAAAGCGGCGCCGAATCGAGGACGTAGCGCGCAAACACACCCCAATTTTCCTCTCCAAGACTCCAAGCTCGCCCGTCGTCCGTTCTGGAGAACGCGCACACGCCTCCTCCCGACTTGAAAGAAAAAATTCGCCCACCAACCCAATTCGCTCAGGTGGCAGCGCCCACCGTATGCAGGAACTACCTCCGAGGAGGGGCAGGCCCCGCTCGTAGCTGGTATCAAGAACGCGGGTGAAAGAAAAGCGGGTTCCCAAAAAGGAAACGCGCACGTAGGCGCCGAGGCGCTTAAACACACAACGCGGCGGCGTAATAAAAGCCGAAGGAGCCCAAAAAAGAATGAAAGAAAAAAAAAACGCACCTCCAACCCTCTCCAACGCTGTCGCAAGCAAACTATGGCTCGTCCTCAACATCTCCACCCGCTATCAGACGTCCAGCCCTTTTTGCCGCCGATGCTGGGGAGCGGCCACTACTTCTTTATATTGGAGGTCGAGGTCGAGGTCGAGCTGAAGGAGGGGGTGCCTGGGTGCGAGTTAGCGAGGCATGGAGTATGCAAGAGGGGAGAGAGGGGGAAGAGCGAGGGAGGGAGCAGAAGAAAAGGTGTGTATGGACTCTGGAGGGAAAGATAACGGGCGGGGAAAAGGGAAACGAGGCAGAGGGGAAAAAGAAAGACGTACCCGACAAACTATACGACGCGTAACTCGAATGGCTCGCGTTCGAGTAGGTGCCCGTGGAAATCCCGGGCTAGGAAGTAGGAGAGGCCCGGCGATTGGTGCGTCATCTTGTGGAGGAGATGCGCAGGCAGGGGGAATTTGCGAAACGAGAAAAGGCGATAAACGCGAAAGCGCTGGGTGCTGCGGGCATCTCATCGGTACTAGGCGTACGGGGATGGCGGCGTTGGTCGATTCGTCGCGAAGTGTGGATGAGGTTGGGAAGAGAGAAACGGTGGCTGTGTTGATCGGCCTCCGGATCAATCGTCTCTTTGCCTTGACCATCATCCACGACTACGTCCGACCCAACGAGCCCAAGACTCATCGAGATTACCAGTGTCTTCCAAATACGAACGCGCTGGCCTAACCCTAGTGGCCCACCTAACCTCTTGCCCTCAAACTTCGACGCATTGTGGGATTTGTGCGCCCTTGACACAAATTTCGCGACCTTCTCGTCACCTGTCTGCTGCGGCGCGTTCAGCGCTTAAACACTCACACCAGGTCAAAGATCTCATTCGGCTATGTACTCTGCATGAAATCTGGCGGCTATACTAGTACTTTCTTTTCGAACGCCGGATTGGCTGCTAGTGGGGGCGGATGCTGCAATGCACTTTTGACGAATATATATGTACTTATCTTTGGTGCGTGTACTTTCCATTGTCTGCCATCTTCTCGGTTATGGATTGTTGTTTTATCGCATAGCTCCTGTCTAACATTTACGCTGCCCAAAACTTGTCAGCGTCCGTGGTGAAAGCAAACATGAGAATTGTGGGCAGCGTAGCGTTTGTTTCCGGCGCGTCTTCCTGGGTATGCTGTTGCGCATACTGAGTCCCTCTATGTGGCACATTCTCGATAACCCCAGTGGGTATTCCTCCGACCCCATCTGCGTGCAGATACATCTACGAGATTGCTCCCTTTGGGGATTTTGCTTTCTTTCAGATCCTCCACCGTGGCTTCGGACGCCGCTGGGAGGTTAGTTTCATTCTTTGGTGCGTCGAGCTTATTGCGTTATTCGCTGATTCCGATCTCGTTTGTATGCAGTCCTCCCCCGCGAACGTTGTTCCAGTGACCCTCAGGTGCGTGTATCTCATTCTTGTTGATTCCATGACCACGGTTATGGTGCCCGGCGCCACCCAGCTACACGCATCAAGACCTTTTTTTTATTATGGTGGCAGAGCCTGAGGCTCCTTGGCAGGAGATTTCCTGGCATTTTATTACGGTGTGTGTTGTCGCTCCAATTACCGATTGAGGCGCATTCGCTCTTTGAGAGAATCACTCCGCCCAGGTTTGTTTAGCCTTGCACACTACTTGACACCATCGCCTTCGCTTTCTCCGTGGTTTCGGACGGCGTCATCTGTTTGTATCTCCTAACCCATCGCGATATAGTCTGTTTCTTTGTATTTCTTGTAAATCTTCCTGCGCTCCAATCCAATTTTTTTCAGTGTTCCCCCCATTTCTTCAGAATCGCGTTCGCAAGACTTCATTCTTTCCTCAAGTGCCCCCATCTCGTGCCTTGCCTTTTACAGATGCCGGCGGTGAGTTATTTTCGTTCTTTGTTTTCGCCTCGTGGCTGATTTTAGCACCATGACGACGGCCTCTTTCGTGCTCCCCTGGAGCTCCTTGCTGTCCAGTGACTTTGTGCGCAACATCGGCAACGTACTGACCTCCTGCAAGCTATATCTTGAGACATAGGACACTTGAACCCGGTTGCATCGACTCCCTGCGTTCTTCAAGACTAGACAACTCTCCGTATCTAAAACTAGCAATGCGGAGCCTGAGCGGAACGCATTAATGAGAAGCCTAGAGTTCATTGTCCGCACCAGGCCACTCCCGATGTCATCCAACTTGAATTACACAGAAATTCATAATACCAGACTGACCAAGCTCACGAGTATTTATGTCATGGCGTCGTATCCACATTCTGGATCAGCGGAGCGTTTTGACGCAAGCACAACTTCCGGCAGAAATGGAGCCTCCGGATCTAGGGAACAAGCGTAGAGGGTATTGCCGGTAATCAGATAGACGGAGAAGTACGGATACATTTTCTACCCCGGCGCGCGAAAGGTCGCCGTATAACATTTAGATAAGCGAGCGCAATGGGTCAATCTAGCGCTTAGATCCCTTTTCCGTTCATATTACTTTCCACCCACTTACCAGCGCGACGAGGTTCATCCAATAACCTCGGCAAACTGAAGGCCGGGGTATGAGCGCGACGTGCGTGTGCGGGCGCAATGACCTAGTTTACGTCGTGAGTGCTCTATCCCGTCCTCTCATCCTTGCCCTAATTTCTCTCTTTCCCCTGACGCGCCTCTCACCGTCTGTTTCTCGTCATTCAAATCGCCGACGCGTCCGAAGCGCCCGGCAGCAGCATCCTACATGCCGAATGCCAACTCACATACACCGCACACCGACACCGCGGCGGTGCAGGATGCGAGCGCGGGATACAACGCGCAAGCGTGGCGGCGTCTTCCCCCCGTATACCCGCATCGGCTTCTCGTCCTGTATCTTTTTCAGGCGGACGACAAGCCCGACAACTCCTTCCTCTCCTGCGCATTCTAATCCGCCGTATTTTGTGCAGCGGCGGCGCCAGGCCTCTTTCCTTGTCTCCCTCCACCTACCGTCGGCGCCGACCATGTGTCCATCCTCGAGGCATTGACTCCGGCATTTACCGTTTCAGAGGGGATCACTAGCAGGCAATTGGAATGACGAGGTTCCCGGCGAAGGCTACTGCCATCTCGACTAACGGCGCCCCTCTGAGCCACAATGAATAATATCTAAATCTCCATCGCGGACAAAAGTTGATGCTCAACTATTGACAGAGTTGATTCTACGCGTTAGCTACAAGGACAAAACTAAGACGGGAGCCGCCAGCAGTGAAATAAGATTAAAAGAAATCCATTAAAGCAGCGAGTACAAGTGGAATCTACGCAGGGCCTCAGGCCTCCGACACCCATGCGTCGGCCTTGGCGTTGTCCACAACTGGTTTTCCTAGTACCGCCCAAGCTTCTGGCGGGTCCCATTTACAGCCACCGGTAGCGAACACATCCAGCGCGTCAGATTCGGAGTCTTCAGAGTCGGACTCATCCGAGTAATAAAGGCTGAGCTCCGTCTTGACTTGTATCACATCCGCGAGGATCGCTTTGCCCAGCTCGGTCTGCCAACCCGGATCGTCGAGTGGCGTCATCTCGCGGTCGGGATCGCCGCCCGGAACAGGTACACCCAGCAGATCCATCTCGTGCAGAATTACATGCGAGGGGTACTTCTCGCGGGTGTCCCCGCCCAGAAGCATGAAGTTCATGGAGTGGCGCAGATGCAGGCGGAAAAAAGTAGCGTCGAGGGGGTCGTAATCGGAACGGCGAGGAAGATGCGTAGGAAGAAGTTTCTGTGATTGACCCATGTCGCGGAGGACAATGACACGGTAGTTGTCGTCGGCGTCGATAGTGAAATTATGATTGTAGAAATGAACCTTGAGATCTTTTCGTAGCATGATGACATTGGCGGCAACGAGAAATGGCCTGGGGTCGATACCAAGGGGATGAAGTTCGAGATCACATCTGGCCGGGGCTATATCTGCGGGGTCGTTCGAGTTCGCAACCTGGAAAAGAGGTCTCAGCCGCGAAATGGAAGGCAAGGGCAAAAAACAAACGCACTGTCCAACCCCAAGGCGGGGGCACGATCCACGTCAACGTGGTGTCGGTAGAATTCCCTGTCACCCTGCAGCGCTGTGCGTCCCGCGCAAGGGCGAGACGCTCTAATTCGGGAGGAAATTTATACTGCCACGATCAATCACATAATGAATCCGCCAGTCACGAATGAGCAACATACCAATGCCCACATTTTTTCATTATCCATGTAGGTCACATCGTACTCGAAGCTCTTATCCCTCATGGCCATATTGACTCCTGTGAACTCAGGAAATTCAGACGGGCCCAGATTCGCTGCAGGCGTGGTTTCAGGAGGCAAATGGAGCAAAATGAGGAGGCTCTTACGATCCAGATACCAGCCATAGTTCCCGGGGGGCAAAGGGTCGTCTGAGTCTGGAGCGACGATGGCGCCGCTTGGGGTCATTGCATAGGACATGATCCCTCGAGGCTTCACTGTCACCGGACAAAGAAAAAATTCATGGTGACGGCCGACCATGAGGTCGGCCCAGCGTCGGAGACTCGCGCTTGTGACGGGCGTCAGTTTCTGATTTACGCCTGCAAAGCGATGTCAGCGAAAGAATACGGTCTGCAACTCCACCAACCAAGCACGAGACGGATAGGAAAGACCCCCATATCCGCGAAGAAGAAAGTGTCCCGCTGGAGCTCCGCAGATTTGTCTGAGAGGATGTGCCCATGCAGCGCGTCTTCAGCGAGAGGTTTGTGGATCAGATTCAGAAGCCATAGGAGGTGACGTGTCACGGTCACTGTCATTGTCAAGTATTTCGGCTCGATCACGTGCTTTGATCGAGCGGAAGGTTACGTGAGAGGCGCGAAACAATAACATCTAAGTATTGTGTTCCAATTATGTCAGAAGCGAGCCAAAACAAAAGGTGCATTCTCTATTGCTTCCCCCTATTCCACTATTCCGTTACTCTCTTCCACATTCCCTACTTCCTTAAATACACTAATCCAATCTTCTATACTGACTACTATTCGCTACACACATATGGATCTACTCCTACCCACATATCCTCTGTATTTCATCTCAATCTCACTCGCAAATATCTTCAACATACTCTGAACATATATATACTACTTTCTACTACGTCTTGCTAAACCGCTTAGACGCAAATTGTCCTTAGTAACTCTTCTACCTGTCGCTCTGGATCCCCAACGGTTTCAGACTTCACCGGTCCCACTATCTCCTCCTCCGAAGGAAACGTGTCAGTCGAGTGGTAAACTTTCTTTTAGTAAATGCTACGGAAGAGATTCTCTTTCAATTCGAGAATCAAAAAGGCTATGTGGACGAAACAAGGTGCTGCTTATCATTCAGTAAGTCTCCCTGAACTCCTGGAAGAGACCGCTGGCAAAGGACCTGCCCTATATTCAGATATGTTCACGCCGTTTTGTTATCTTGAAAGAGGATCCTGGTCACTGATTTGATTGCGCTTTTTTTCCACTGTTGGTAACAGAGATACCTTCATTCATTTCAAAGAACATGATCGTTGGCTTTCTCGACTTTTTCACCGTAGGCGATACAAGTAGACTGGTTCTGCTTTGATCTGTCTACTTGAGGTGAAAAGTGTATTTCAGAATGTCCACTTTGAAATCTATTTTTCACGTAGCAACTAAGCCTATCATATGTTTTTTTTCTCTATATACATTTCATGGAATCTATAAGCCAAAAAAACAAGTGTATGCCAGAATGAGTTCTATTTTCACACAAAGCCTAGTATAGTACATATGCTATACTCCTCCCTGTACTAACTTGGATCATAACTCCACCAGATCCCATCCAAATCGTCAGATTTCTTTTTTGTCAGACTGAGGGATGTTAACGGTCATTTGGATCGGCACACACCGTACGACTCGCGCAAGGTTCTCGCTTCTGCCAAACCGACTGTTTCCTTACAATTTAAAGGTCGGTAAATATTCTACAGGCCTGGTATGCCCTCTGTCGCAAGGGTGGGTGATCGCGGGTGGGGTAATCGACCATTCCGAACAACTTTCTCCGAGTGACCTAAGCGATCCGACTGCCGGTTGCCCTTGCGTGGATAAGATATCGAAGGACAGACATTGGCAGGAAAAATCTCCCTTATGGGCGATAATTATGGCGCAAAAAAACGCGATCAGCACGGTGTACAGCATCAGGGGGTTATCGACAAAATTACATCCTACCTATATAATCCTGAGGGCGACCCGTGGCAGTGTTTTGCGTCCAACTGGGGACGGGCCTCTAACAACCAAATTTCAGATGGTATGCCCTGGAGCAAGAAAAAAAAAAACTTAGACGCGGAATGAGGACCCACATTCTCGGATTAGATATATAGGTTGTCGCAAAGTAGATGCATTAATCGATCCGCCGGGGGTCAGGTGAGTAAACAGAGCTGAGTCTCAAACTGACAGAGAATGAATCAAAATCACCGAGGATTAGGGTGAAAAGGTAGAGCGTATGAAAGAGAAATCGAAAATGCATGCAGTGGTATGCGATCTTCGCCACCGCTAATCGGGATTGAAGCCGGGAAAGGCTGATTATGACGAGTGAGTGGATAAACACGAAAGTTCTGGCAGTGGAAAGAGCAAGGGAGATAGCAAGAGCGTCCCTGCATAGTAGCCGCAATCGCAGAATGAGTAGCAAAGCGAGAAATGTGACAGGGCAATGATCAGTCTCTCGGCGAGCAAGAACGAGCGTCGAGACTCGACTCGGAGGATGATCGCGACATGGCGGTCGAGTCCCGCCGGTCGAAGTTGCGGTGGGCCGGTGGCAGACAAGTGGCAGAGAAGATTATGTAAAGAGGCTAGGGAACAGAGACTTGTATGCGACAACTGGTAATAAGACAGACTAGCGCAAGAGGATGGAGTCACAACATTGAATGGCGAATCCCAGTCATGGAGCAGAGCAAAGAGGCGGCGTGGCTGTGTCCACCGTGGATCATCGGATCAATCTAGACCTCTCTTGCTCTACCTCCATCGTCTAAGTCTACGCCGGACCTGTGCCCATCCAGGACTATCCCATTTATAGTCAATTATGAGCGCACTTGCTATCCCCGCTCAGTGATCTCTGCGGTGAACGTATATCTCGCCTCGCTGGTTTATAGCCCTGCGGAAGACTGGCCGGCAGAAGACCCTCGCCCTGTCGATTCTATGCAGCCTATTCATTTATTTTTTGCATCCTGCGCTGATTTCTTTTTGTTCTTGAGTAATCTTGCGGTGCCGGTGCCGATTTGTTGACACCAGTTCGATGTCTCTCCTGTTGGCGTTACGTTGTTCGTCCATTGGCGGCTCCAGTGGTGGCTCCATTGGCAGCTCCATAGTCGGTCCTTCGAAATAATGTCTGCTACTCTGTTCTTGCGGAGGTGCCGGGTTCATTCCACTTCGATAACTGCACAACAATTTTCTCAAGTGGGTCCATTGTTCTCCGGCGTCAGGCTCTGGTTCCATCTCAATTTGGATCACCTCCCCCCCCCCCCCCCCCCTTCGAGCTCTAAAAAAGCGGTTCAATCCTTTGGCATCCCTACCTCGCTGATCACGCCGCCTACTCCGCATATTCAAATTAAAAGTTTCGGCGCTATTCTAATTCGACAAGCTTTCCTCGCGACCTGAACCAGTCATCTCTCCCGTTGTGATTTCCATTTATCTGCTTTGCTGCCCTAGCTCCCATTTTTCAAGAACGATACTTAGAAAGTCATATCCTCCGTGGTTGAATTCGATATTGCTCCTCAAGCGCCTCAGCAGACTTTGCGTCCCTCAAGATCGCGGGGGCATTGAGTCGCCACGCATGCCCCGAGGCACCGTTGGAAACTCGCGCTACAGGCCTGAAAGCCGTGAGGACGTTGCAGATCGATGAGTAAATAAACCAACATTGCTTGTACCGCAGGCGGCGAAGGTGAACCCGCACTCATCGATGCAGTCGCGTTTCGCGAGTCCCGCGGTCACTTGTACACGATGGTTAGGGTGTACTCGAGGCCGATGGGGATGGTGTGATACTCACATTCTTCAGTGGGAGCGCTGACGACAGTGGACACGAGAGCGGCGAGAATGGACACTAGGGTGAAGAACGCATGTTTGACTTGAGAATAACTGCTTGGAGGATGAAGTTTTTGAAGGGGATTTCGATGAGGGAAGAACCAACAGGTGGCTTGCCTTTTATCCCTAGGCGAGACGAAGCCAAGGCAAGCCCGCACAACAGTAATCGCCGGTCGTTGGCCGCTCAAGGACAGACTCCTAAGTTCCAGTAAGTTACCCGTGTTTCAATTGTCTTAACTTAGCACTTCGCCACATTTGCCGCCGCATAGACAAGAATTTTTCGGACTTTCCGTGGTGGTTTGAATTGCATTGCCCCTTCAAGTCGTCCCTCCAGCTCCATCAGACAGTTGTATGTACAGTGAGATCTCCGCCTTGGGCGCCCATGACTGGAGAATAGGCGCCATGGCACCCTTCGCTGTCTGTCTATTTGCGTGTCTGGCACTCACTGAATTAAATTAGCTTTCCGGCGCCCAGCGAAAGCCCTTTGAAGGGGTTTACAAAGCGGCGGACGAATACAGTACACAAAGGCGCTGGTCCTCAGTCCGCAGTCGATTGATGTCAACATAGGAACGCATGCGGCATCTCACCCTCGCGCTCCTTCCAATTCTCCTTTGAGCCCAACCTTTGACGCCGTTGCTCATCCATTCATCCAGCCCGCCGAGTTCGTGCAGAAGCGGCGGAGCTCCGAGTCGGCTTGGTGGAGGAAAAATGATCCATATAATGTCATACTTGTAACTGGGAATCACTGCATTTCGATGGTTCCTCGGACCTAGCCTGGACCCCATCAGTCCAGGTTTGGCGAGGCTTTGGTTCTCTCACCAGCTGTTTGTTGGTTATATGCGAGGGTTTCTTCGATTTCAGGTCTGCGATTTGTAATTTTTTTCTCTAGGCCGACTATCTTGAATGAACAGGACTCCGCCGGAGCTCGAGCAGACTCAGTCCATAGGGTGTACGGTTGTGGGAACCAAATGAATATATCAACGGGCATCAGTCATTTACATTGATTACCCCTCGGGTGCGTTCTCTCATGCTTGATTCTTTGGCGCCACCGATCACACCGGTCCTCAGCCACACTGTCCTCCAAACTCATTGTGGGCAGGCCATGAGTCGAATCGTGGTGTTCAGGATAAAAGATGTTAGGGTTTTAGTGGGTATTCCGAACTGGATCATATTTGTTTGTCGTGGAGTTCTCAACGCATTCGCCTAGGATCGTGCACGAAGAGCTCTTGGCACTTGCTGGCATTCACGGAGAGTGTTAAGCAGGTAGTGAGCCGACTATTCCGCTCCAGGAGAAGTCGAGTTCGGCCTTCGATTGGCCAGTTTACGAGTTGGCGGTGATGCGATGTTAAGGTGAGAAGAAAAGAGCGGCGTGGCTGTGTCACGCATCAATGTCTTCCGTCTATTATTTCGACCGTAGATTCACAATTGATGGCATAATCGATGTCCAAAATGTCCGAGAAATTTTGTTTTGAATTAAGGCGATTTTTGCACACATCAAAAAAAAAATTGGTTGTGACTGTGACCTGAATCTACGGTCGAAATAGTACAGTACTACTCTGATGTCATGTAGTCGTACGCCTAGAGATGCGCGGAGCCACCAGCAGCCTGCCACGCGACACTCTTTCCCGCCTGCCACTTTCTCTCCTCTATCGAGTCTCAATACCGCTTTCTACCTGTCACGGTCCTCTGCTGGATGATTCAAAATTCCCCACATCCCGTTCCCAAATCGCCGCCAGTTGTGTCTCACGCGTCTTGGAGGCTGCCGGAACCCTACTGAGGTGTGTCATATGCACAAATACCTACTTGGGCTTAGGGCCATTGCTGGCGCATGGCAGTACTCGTCGGGCCTCCCGCTTTAATTTTTCTTTCCTGTCTTTCTAAATGTGATATGGACTCATACTATATATTTTGTAGGGTGGAAAGTTGGACCACTGACTGGTCTCATTCAGGCTCTCTGATCCAGCCGAGCTTCTAGATCTCAAATAAAACCGCTGCGCCACAAGTTGAGCCCATGAGGATCATTGCGCTGAGAATGAACTCCGCCAAAAAAAGAAAAAAACTAACACCTTGGGGTGCTGTTAGTATATGCCGACTTCAAACAAATGAAAAGTGTATAGATATCATCCAGAATAATATGAATACTGGTGCTCATATCTATTTTGACTAATGGACTTGCGAGGTTGCCACTCAGGTTGAATGGGACGAAATTTAGTTTGGGGTTTAGTGATCAGATGGCCGCCAAGATTTTTGTCATGTCCAGAAAGGTGAGCCACCTCTTCCGGAAGCACACAGCGCTTCGCGATCGGCAGCGAGATTGAGTCCTGAAAAGAGTTGCTTGAGGTACATACGAATTTGTGACATTGTCTTTGCCGCACTCCCCAATCCCCATTGAACTGCGCCTGCAATCTGCAATACAGCCTAAGCAGACTGCGCAGTCTGTCAGCTATAGCGATCCGCAACTACCGCATTGTGAACTACAACCCCGAAATTTCGGCAGAAATGTGTTCCGTGTACGTGTGTGATATTTGTCGGTGGTCTTCTTCGGTCCAACTTCGTCCCACGCTGCCGACGGCGACGCGTCCCTGTTTTACTCACAACGGTTGAGTTCCTGAAAACCATTATTTATGAGTGCTCGACTATTGTTCTGGTTGGAAAGTATTTGTATGAGGTCCTTCAGGAATTTTACTCCACTCCGTTGCAATGCCCATAGAGTAAGTAGTCTGATTCGCAGCTGAATGCTTCTTGGTCACTGTTTTTGCTGCTTTCCAATGTCTGGGTTCTATGGCGGGGCATGGGGAAACCTGTACCACAGAAGGGTGGCTATGTTGTACCATAGCCACCGTGGCTATACTGTGCCACAGCCACCGCTCCATGGTATGGAACAGAGTGGCAACTATAGGGGCAGTGTCTCTTAGAAAATCTCGCAGAAGTAGAACCCGGCGACCACCTGAAAGTCCTAGCCTAAACAATATAGAAGTGAAGGTTAGTATCAAAATTTGCTGGTATTACTTCGTATCAAAACTCGCATCATAACTCGGTGATCTGCTCTCGCATCATTTTCGGTCAAGCGAGACTGTGGCTGTTCTAACTGGCTAAGTCAAATTGTACTAAATTTTGATGCCGAAGAGAATTGCCTAGGCACAATTCAGAGGACTTAGAGAGAACGGGGCTCATGATCTGCGGGCCGGGATCCACATCCAAAATTAAGCTCCACGTTCCACATTGCACGCCGTGGGGTAGTGTTGCTGCGGTCCCCAAATTTCCCGAACCTTAGATTGGACCTCGGGCTCGGTTCAGCAAAATTCTTGAACCTTTGACTGGACCTCAGGTTCAGGTTCAGCGAGGTTTGGTGCAGGTTCAGAAGCAGTTCGAACGGGTTTGAGACGATTCTCTTTCCCTCGGCCCTAATCACTTGAAATTTGTTTGCAGCATGAGTTACACAAAGGAAGACTCCCACCGCTAGGATACCCGAATATACCCCTTTCCCATTTAACGCTGGCCTTTTTTATTCGGGTTTTTGTACCAGTTTCAATTATCCAGATATTTTTGCAACACTCCTCAGTTGGACTTGAGCTCAGACTTCCATACCGTACATTTTGAGGCTGGAAAATGACGATTAAATATGGCTACCGGCCGTAAGGCCGTAATGTACTGTAATCATAATATAATCTCAAAGTTTGAGCCCATATCTAATCGTAAGGGTATCATAATCTAATAAGTTAATCATATTTAATCTGGTTTCACCTGCCGAAATTTTATTTGTGGTCTGACACTCTGCCTAAGCCCCCAAAAAATATTCTATGGCTTTGGATGCACCCGCAGCATTGTTGTGTCACAGTGTGGAATTCAGACAGTGACTATCTGTCTTTTCTCAACCAGAGGACCCAGGTCAAGGCTATTGATAGTACACAGACAAGCTTCATTTGAGTACTGCATCAAAAACACGAGAGAATGGGTCCCAGGCGTTGCATTTTCACGTTCCCTCTAATTTCAACATCCATCACGTGATCTGCTCACACCAAAATCAGAAAGTAAATATGACCAAGCTTTGGTTTCAATTGTGCTCCTGGCAGACTAGGCCAGACTGTGAGTATTTCCGAGGACTCATCCATCCCCTAAACCGTAGTTTGGGGGTCTCTAGCCATTGAAATTAGGAGAAACCTATGTTCTGCTCACTTGGTTAAGCCTTGATATTACGATTGAATATGACCCCATACCGAATACTTCTAACGTAAATCCTCCATAATCCTGGGCCTTAAAATCAGGGTCGAGCCATATTTAATCATAATTTTAGGATTATAATGGAATATAAACATATTCTTATCCAGCCTTAGTCGCATGGGGTTTTTGTTTTGTTCTGCTCCCGACAGATAAGAGACAAGTAGGTAGGTAGGTAGGTAGGTAGGTAGCATTACACAGCATGGTCCCAATAAAGAACGCCAGTTTCCAGGGATTATCCCGGTGTACAAAGCAAGTAAAATCACACCATCGCCCCTCTCTCCGCCATCCAAGCCCCAATGAGCAGATCCCACAGAATAGGGCGGCAACTATGTAGGCAGAAACGAAGGCGCGATGGAGAGGTGATGGTCTCTTATATGAGATCTACGGAGAACTGGCCCAGCAAAACAAGTAGTATAAGTGTCGTGCCTTAAACACTGATTCTGATGCTCCCGCGGAATTGAACGAAGCGAGAAACGAAGAAAGCAATGGCACATACTGAGACCGAGAGCCGCCAGAGTCAGAATCTGGGAAGATGTGGCTGGAAGCGAATGAGAATTACGAGAAAAAACCTGCACACTCCCGTGTTCTTGAGAAAGGTCCAATACAATTCAGCGGGTACTGCACATGGTTCTCATCCGTGTTAGTACATGGCGCATCTCGACGCCGGCGGTGAAACATAGTAGACTGAGACGGAAAGCGCATCAGATTTGATTTTGAGCGTTGGCGAGAAGATGAAGAGACGAACGCACAAAGATTAGATATTGGTGGGGACGCAGCACCAAAAGAGCGGGTTTACGGAGAGAAGGCGTCGGAGACGGCGGAATGTCCTCGGTTCGAATGCAGTCGAGGAATTGAGGTGACGCACGCACTTGCGGAGGAACCATTAGAAGAAATTCAGTGAGCAGTGTGCATACGGTCACGAGAGGAAATAAATAGGGATACACCGACGAGTTTATGGACCTTTGTCCGAATGAGGCCGGAGAAAACCGGCAACGCTCTAGCTAGTCCCCGAAATCACGTTGCGCAGCGCATGAATTCGTGGTACTTCACTGCCCCCATCTTTCCCAGGCACGCTTGAATGAGAAGAGAGATTTTTGGAAAGCGGCAAAATTCTGGTGCACGCAAATGAGAACTTCGCCAGACGATGCAGTTGTGCGAGGGAACAAAAAAGCGTAGGCAGAAGAACAGGAAGCAGTACACAGATAATGCAGCTCCAGTCGTGCCACGGAAAGTCTAGACGCACCGTCTCCGTCGCTTCTCAAGCCTCCCTCATTGCTCAGACTCTGTCCACCTGTCATGCTCGTCCCTCCAGTTCTCCTGTTTTCGCGGATCTTCAGGATCAGGACGCGCGTAATAAGCGCTATAAAGCATTCGGAGGCCATTATACCCGACGCTTGATATTGGCGCTCAACCAATCTAGTCCCTCGTAAAGACCGTCGCCAGACGTCGCACACGCGGCCTTGCGGGAGAAGATGCATTAACGTGCGCGCTGAGACGGGCAGCGTCGAATGCCTACCTGAATGTACCATGTCCGCTGCCTTCGGCCGTGAAGACCGAGTTTGTCCGTAAGCTCCGCAGCGTTCATCGCATTCGGCAAATCCTGCTTGTTCGCGAAAACGAGGAAGAGGGCATCGCGGAGTTCGTCTTCGTTGAGCATCCGCTGCAGCTCCTCGCGGGCCTCAGGCACACGATCCCGATCATTAGAATCGATGACGAAGATGATGGCTGGGTGTTCTGGAAGTCTTTTCGAGGTGTGAGGCCGGCAAAGGGGCGAGAAAAATTGGACACACAATGGTTATACAGCCGACGAATCATGTCCTGGCCGCCGACGTCCCACACGGTGAAGGAGATTTCTTGTACTCGACAGTCTCGACGTTGAAACCTGATTGGATGCGTTGAAGCGACTGCGGGAAGCGAGACAACGTAGATACTCACCGATCGTTGGAATGGTAGTGACGATCTCTCCCAGCTTCAGTTTGTACAGTATGGTGGTCTTACCAGCGGCATCCAGACCGACCTTATCGAAAGGAGAATTATATGGGGTACACAATGCATGAGACGTGAAATCAGACCATAAGAATTCCTATCGAGGGCCGCAACGTTAGAAAGATTACGAAAGGAATCGCCTAGAATTACGCACGCATTTCCTTTTTGCTAAAAAGGCCGGAGAGTAGACGGGACACGGAGGGACCCATGATGGAAGAGCGAGTTGAAGGAAGATGTAGAAGGAGATTCTGCGAGCCTGTTTGCAAGTTGATCGTTAGGTAATCGACTCGGATGTCCTGGTGAATTGATTCTATCCGCAGGCCGAGCTCAGCTTTTATGCTGGGGTTAGGGTCAGGGCCTTTATGGAGGACACGTATGTCTATCCCTCCGTATACTGCGGCGGGGATCAGAACTCTGACACATTTCGATTTTGCAACATCATTCTGACTCTCGACGGTTCCGCTGATCTCGGGCCTGTCTTTGAAAACGATAATTCGATCTTACAGCATAGGATACGAGGAAAGTTTCAATAGCCAACATTTAAGATACTTGTAGTTTTAGTTATAATTACAATGGCGAATAAGCACTGGCTCAATTCTGAGGGTCTCGATTTTGAGCCTCAGCGTTTCTGGCGGTCAAGCTTGTATCTCCAGCTCTGATAGCAATTTGACGGGGAAGGCTGAATTGGCACATCTCAAACAGGATAAGTTGCTCGTGCAAGCTAGCATTCGACCAGATTTGGTGGCGTGCTGTGAGTCGACGTGATCCATTAGACGTGGCGGAAAATAGGAACGGAGTCATACCTTGCCATATATTCTCTAGAGCCTTGCTTGCGCTGATGCGGTGAGACCTATCCATCTAATCCCGGAATGTAGCACCACATTCTGAGATTAGACGGATAGGATTAGATAGATAGTATTATACTCTATACTATGATTAAACAGCTAGAGATGCATTAGAACTGAGACGGAAGATGAAATAAATAGGCGCACATTGCTATAAAGTCCGTGTCGGACTTGTCCTTGCAGACGAACAACACTGCCTTCTTCATTTGATTTTGGGTTGTGGCAATGCGACCTCCCATCGACGCTGGGAATACGAAGAAAGAATTGAGTGGACGATCCGTCATAGACTGGGTAGATGTCACCGTAATATTGCAGGTAAATATCTGGCACTGCCGGGCTGAATATCGGCATCTGAAAAATGCGTTACAACGAGCGAGGTGGAGGGATTGAAGTGGACCAGATACATTTGTCTTTGAAAAGATCCATATGGGAGGAGGAAAGGTGGCGACGTGGCATCGTTTTTATTTGCGGGTGATTGACAACGTCGGCTTTGTACATGGTGTGCGTGAGCTTCTACGCGAGGAGGTCCAGGGGATGAAAGTTTTGAAAGAAATGCAAGAGCTTTCACCATCGGAACCCTGGGTTGAAATGCCTGGATACGAGCATCTGTCACTGCGCAACCGTGACCATTCAGTAATTTTTGGAAGACAGAATAGCCGACGACAAACTGTGAAAGTTATATGTGAAGTAGCCGCGAGCAGAAGGTATTGAAACGGGAGTGAGCCCCGAAAAACTTGTTTGATCGAATGAATTGTGGTGAAGTCGTTGTTCTTAATAACATAGGTCAAAGGAGAAGGTTACGATGAGTGATCACGGGAAAATATATAATCTCAACGTGGAATCCACGCCAGATTTATTCAGGGACGTGCCTTGAAAAGTATTTGGTCTGGATTCAGCAACGACATGATACACGGTCTGCGTGAATGGCTCAGCTTTATATTTTGGGGTGCGAGATTTGGCTCACCGATGCTCTGCAATCAGTCATCGACGCAAACACCTATATTATTAATAATATGCGGTTAGCGTATTGATTTCGACGTCGCCCGCAAATGTTGAAGTAGTGTAACATGATACACGCAAAACCTTTACGCGGGCCTGGAGGGCACATATATCAATTGAGGGCACACAAGAGACACAAATGTTCGCGTACTCAGCTGCAATTTATTCTCCGTACTGCGGACGTGTTATTCAGAAAAATGATCAAGAATTCTGAACCCTACAAATGAGACTCGTAGGATATTGCGGTTCACGTACGGAGAAAAATGTGAGATAGGCCAGTCAAAATGAGACAGCTGGATGTTTGGATGCAGTTAGGACCATGACCCGCCCGCAATAAAATTTGGATCACACACGTCGTCTACCAAAAATACGAGAGCTGCGGGAATAGGGTGGAAGAATAGATTGACCCTGTTGAAGATGGTCAGGTTTTTGGACGGATGTTTAATTCTCGAGGCGCCGACAGATGGCATCACAAGGAAGGGTCAAATAAAGGCGCACCGGTTGTGCACGCGTGAACTTGATGGCGGGCTGGATCCCAGCAGAGACTGTAATTGGGCTCGGACTGGGGTAGTGAGGCTCGCTTTGGAGATGGTGCAGCGCGGGGGGATCCAGACGAGTAGCTTACGCAACGGGAAAGTCGCATGCTCAAAGTTGAGCGGACATGATATACGACGCAGAACCGGGCAATGGAACGATACGGCAGAGGTACAAGAGCAGTTCTGCGGTCCTCTTTCAATTGCAGGGATCGCTAGCGTATGGTGGCTACAGGGAGAACGCGGAACCAGGGGGAGAGAGGTGTGTCGTTGGGGAAGAGTATAGCGTTGAGGAGACGATATGGAAAAGTGTCGTGCATGAGTCACGGGGTGGAGATACACGGCGTTGGAAAGATCTGATACGGATTGGACAAGGCAACGAAATGAATAAATATAAAAGACTAGAAAGAATGAGGGACGCACCTGACCCGATGCGCTGACGATGCAGGGGATGGGAGGCCTTACTCATGGATAGAAGAAAGATACCGCAATGCATTCCTAACGGTTGGCCGACAGTGCGTATCAGGATCTTGTTTATATCCCGCAATTCGGCACGGGGAGAAGAATTGACGGGAGCCCTAGTTTGTGCGGAGTTAGACTAGTTCAGAGGTGGAGACGGGCGCGGCGGAGGATGTACGCGGTGCTAGATAATGCTGGGATACGCGCGCCGTGCCAGGGATAGGCATGGATGGATGCATGGAATGCTTGGACAGAGTTTGTGGGGCCAGCCACCGCCAGATGTATTGCGCGGGAAGCAGGAGGTCGGCGGCAACGAGTAGGGGGACGATGAGCGACGTCGACTGTCGTGGTGGGAAGAAGGAGGTAGGCCGTAATTGATGGATGGCTAGGTGAGAAACGGCCGGCAATGTGCGGCGATTAGGAATAGGGGCTGATCTCGAGGATCGTGTGGAGGACGTAGGCGGCGTAGGGCAAGTAGGGCGAGTTAGATCAAGTGTAGGTTATAGAGCAAGTCGGTGGAATTGGCAACGTAGGTTTGGCGCAATTCTGGCGTAGGTGAAGCAGTCTAAATGACACACGGCGTAAGTAAGTAGGTTTGGCGTTGCAGGGGGTGGGCGGTAGGCAGCGCAACAGTGCGGAGCGCACGTATGCACACAAGGTTGCGCGCGATGACGTAGGTACTCGGGCTGGTACGGGACGTAGGTGCGGCTATGCAGTGTAGGGACGGCGGCAACATGTATTAAAGGGGCGCAATAGAGAGTTTGCGATGAGCCATTCGAGCCTTCCAATGGCTCGCCAACTCTCCTCTCAGTGGTCTGTTTATTTCAGGACTTGTCTCTAGTCTGTAGAGGACCTCCATAGGGTCAATTTTGTGCACTCAAAGTAGGGAGAATATGTGGTGGGTTCTTTGCTATTTTCATTTTTGTTAGCCATTCAAATTTCAGCCATCTGATGGCTGCATCGCAAACAAGCTACTGACGACGATATTTCAGGCGACCGGTAAAGAGATCGGCCGGGAGAGTCCCGGGAGATATCTCAATACAAATGGAGGCATGAAATGCTTTTGGTTTTTTCAACACGATCACAAACTAACCAGGCGGGGACTGACAGCAGGCAAAATCCAAATGAACTCGGCGTCACCGGGAGAAAGGACCGAGGAAGAAAAAGGTGCGGCATATGCATATTACATGTGCGATATCTCGGGTAACTCATAAAGATCTGCCAGGGTCTCGAGACCGGGGTCTCGAGAGATAATTCAATTCAAACGGATGCATATAATACACTTGGTTTTTTCAGCGCCATCACAAACTGGCCGACAACTCATAAATTGTTCAACTATTATCAACTCCGACTGGGTTCAAGGGAATTACGAACGGAACGACCGTCAGATAAGTGCTCGGCAAGCGGTAAAGCATCTAAATCAAGTTGTATTAATCACGGCGGTCTCAACGCGGTTTTCCGGCTCCGCCCTCTGACGAAGCTGTTTAGTCCCGACTCAGCTTGAACCTGTACGCGGGCCTTGAATGACTTGGATATCGTGCTCGAACGAAATTTTGGAGGCAGGCAATTGAACATATGGTAAACCTACCGCTCGGGTTACACAGGTTTCCAACGGGTGTATCAATATCAGTTCGATGATCAAGCCATCCTTGCTTGACCCCGACACTTGCGCGGCTGCTCCTGCATGTATCCATGAAAATCGGCTAAAGAAGCGCACCGCACCTACCTGGAGCGATCACGCCTGTGCGGGTTGCCACGCGTCCCTGTGCACAAAATGAATGTCAAGACAAATGAGCGCAACTCCGGAGGAGTAATGAGATCGAGATACGCACGTACCAAGGGTTTCTGAAGCGAAACGGCACACAGAGGTTAGCGGTACAGTACACACGCGGTCCCAATTGAGTCCTGCACCTCACTTTGATTCCCGCCGCACCCTCGGCCTGCAGCTAGAAGAGTCGTAGCACGACGTATCGTCCAAGAGTTCAACAGCGGATGTCGAGAGCGAGTGTATCACTATCATTTAAAAAAGGAAGGAATCGGGTGAGCGTGTGTGACCTAGTGAGAAAACGGGAGTTGGGTCGCTGGACGAGAGTTCGCTGCTGGTGGGTATAAATATATGATAGTAAGAGAGCTGAATTACGAACGAATTCTCAAACCAGAGCTGTGAAGTGCCGAGATACGGGCCAGTGCATAGAGAATGGGAAAATGAATGATTAATCATCGAAACGGCCCTGTGAATTGCAGTGCTTCGACGCGAGGTGCGATGATTCGGCATAATCAAACCGAGCGCGGTTTCTCTGTGTGGTGACGCCGTCGAATTCTTCGCACAATTCTTGAAATACATAGCTAATGTGACTGCGGCTAGTCCAGGATTAGTTTCGTTGCAACATTGACTCACTTCAACACGTACCTCAAACGCGCGCACTGGATATTTACCGTGCATGTTAGAAAACAAAACCAGCGGCTCAGACATTCGCGAAAAATCAACAAGTACACACCGGAGGAATTGGCGGGGTGCTCACAAATTGAACGTCAGTATTTATTGTATCCCGACTGGTGCAGGAGATGATGCTGCCTGCATTCCATACCCCTTGAATTCCTTTTATTTTGTACTCGTTGCGAAGGGACTTGAACAAATCATAATATTCAGCATATCCCAGTATCAATACGGGTGCGTACTTGAAGTAATACAGTAGCTGCGATGACCTGTCCAGCCCAAAAGTAAACGAGAGCGGCGCCGTAAGTAAATGCGTCAAAATGAGGGTCGGCAAGCAATCCCTGGGACACCTGGTTCTCCCGCGCGCGCGCAGCATCCACGAAAGGACTGGGAACGTGGAAACGCCTGGTTTTCGGGGTGAATAATGGTAAGGATCGTCGTATGAGGGCGCGGTCCTGCGTGCAGTCGTGCGATGACGGCGCTGCGGTCGATGCGGCGGAGGAAGCGGAATGCGAGAACGATGAAGAGGGTACCGCGAGGTTATAACCGGCGCGTTCGTCCGTGCAAGCGTCGGCCGGGGGCGAGATGGGTGGATTGTGAGAAGCGCGATTGCGGGCAAGATAGTCGCGGTGGACGAAGCGGGGAGGGGAAGGAGGTAGGAGGCGAGGAGCGCGGGAGCGGGAGATCGTGTGGGCCTGGTATCGACCGTGCGCGGATGGAAGGGTGTCGCAATCGGGCAATGCGCTGCATCGGGGGCGGTAGCGGCGTGAGCGTGCGTCTCGTGCGCGGGGTTGTGGTATTGTGGAGGTTACGACCTCGGCTGCGCATGCTTGCGAACTGCGAAGTAAATCTGGGCAAAGGAGACGCTAAGAGTTGGGGGATGGAGGAAGGAAGGTAGGGGAGATGAAGAACGGGGATGGATGTGACTGTATGAAATGAGTAAGAGAAAAAAAGGAATGGAGTATACGCACCGTCAAATATGCGACCGAATGACCTGTTCCATGGATGCGCGACGACGCGGACGTCCTTGGTGCGAAAGAATGGACACAGGGTCGTAAAATCATACTGTACGCGCTCTCGCTTGTCAGGACGGTGCTGCAGCGCCCTGCAACTAAACGCCGAAGATTTTGATCAAGTTGACACTAAAATAATTCAGTGGGACCTACGTCTCAGTTATACGTGAGGAGGCTGCGCATTGTACATGGGCCAGAATCATTCAGCATGCAGAAGACAGCTGGAACTCATCAACGCGTAAGCGTTCGCGTTTCCGCAGTTTCTTGATTTTCTGTTTTGCGAGAGCCACCGCTACGCGTAGAAGATGGGGAGGTTCGAGGTTCATACGAGTCGACGCCGCCGGACCACTGAAACGGAAACAAACTATCATAGTATTGGGTTCTGTACATTTGGGTTGCTTGCCGCGGAAGTTGCGGGTGGGGGAATACGGATGGGGAAGGACGAGGGAGGAGCAGTTCATGGGATGCTCCTCCGAGTGCTCAGAGAGTCAAAGCAGCGTAACCGCCTCAAATGAGACGGCATGGTCAACGCTGACTGTCACCGGACACTCGGGGAGGGGGAGAGATAATGGGAGGGAAGGATCCAAAAAGAGTGGGGAGAGGTACAGGGTGAGAGCACTGCGTGAAGAGCGAGAGGGGGAGAGCGCGGGGATATTTGTGGCGTAGAGCGTAGTAGAATGCGGTACGGCGTGGTGTGGAACGTCGCTCGAGCCCGGGGGCACGCTCGGTGCAGCGTGAGGCGCGGGGTTCCGGTCATTCTGGAGGCGTAGACGGGATGGACGAGGTGCGGGCACGGGCACGGGTGAAATGACGAACGAGTAGATGTAATGCAATGGGGAGGGATGTGAGGAGGTAGAGAGGAGAATGAACGCAGTAAGAAATGCGGAAATGCAAGGAATAAGACGACGACGCACCAGGATGCCCAAGTCCGACAAACCTAGACCTATCGCGCAGGAGAGAGACAGAGTGGGAGCCAAAGATGCGAGCGTGCCTACTAGTAGGCCGGAGCGCACACATTGCAGCAACGCGTGGATGAGCGGGGCAGCCGGTGGACAGGTATCAGCATCACCGTAGAATTGGATAGGAAAGCGCACACACTTGAATATTAGGACAAGTATCAATGTACGGGGTTGGGGCGTAAGAGAAGAGAATTAGAGCCCGGGGCGCATCGCAATTGCGGAGTGTGGACGAGTTGGGTGCAACGCGGTAGGTACGAGAGCTGCGATGATGAAGCGACGATAGGCATCCGTGGGGAAGACTGGGCCCATTCTTGGTGGGTTTGAGATGGGGAGGGCATTCAAGCGTTGGTGGTCGTAAATTGGGCTGAGGAGAAAGGCAGGGCGGTGGATCGAGCGTCGAGCGGCGAGCGGTGACGTGGTGGTGGGAGACAAAGGGCGACGTGGGAACGTTGATCGCCGCGGCGCTAACAGACGGCGGTGCCATGCAGCGCCAAACAAGTGCGGCGGCGGCAAAAAATCCTTCTCGCAAAATTGCGGGAAGGAATTTTTGGGTAACAAGTTTTTTGGGTGACAAATCCTTCCCGCGAAATTGGGGGAAGGAATTTTTGGGGTTTTTTTTTTTAAGTGGGAAAAATCCTTCCCGCAAAATTGCGGGAAGGATTTTGGGGGCTGTTTTGTTTGTAAGAGGATTCCTTCCCGCAATTTTGCGGGAAGGAATGTTGCAGAACAGGACCATCGCTTTCGACGCTCTGCTCGGAGGAGCTGAGGACGTTCTCAGAGATCTAGGCGTACGCCAGAGGAATTCCGGATAATGAGTGTCGGATAGAATATGGGAATTGTCCTAGATGCGGAACTGTGCGCACAGTTCCAGGATAAGATAGATAGTGATCAAGTGGCTGAAGATTGCGAGTACCCATAGCATACATTAGACACCAAATATGTAGTACGGAGCCCGGCTGTTTCTTAACGGGACCGCGCTGGAATATACCTACCTACCTTGGTTGCCATTGAAATACGGGGTTGTGGAGGCTGATTCTACTGCGGAAGGGTTATATTTAGCAGATGATCCTGGTGCCAAGGACAGGTGGTAATCACAGGCTGATACATGCGCGTGTTCGTTATTGCAGATCTCAAATATTCACCAAGAAGTGGTGTCGAGATCTTGACAGTTTCTCATCTTGCGCTGTCAAGATCTCGACTCCACTGGAATGAGATCTCGACACCATCCATTCCAATGGAGTCGAGATCTCGGGTGTCATCATGTTAACAAAGTCGGGGTTTCAAACAAGTAAGTCGAGATCTCGATTGGTCACTAGAAATCTTACACGTAAAATGTTCTCCTGGACAAAACATACCTACGGTTTTTTTCTAGACTCGTAACCAGTCTGCCTACGCCGTTCTAACAAGGCGGACTTGTTGCCGTAGGCAGACTGGTACTTCTCGGGCTGTGCCAAAGGGCTGAGGCGGAGTTTGAAATTTTGGGCGCGAAATTGGGTGGCTGTGTATTTCCATCAATTCTCGATGAAATTCGACTATCCAATACATATTTCTCAGGGACTTTCGGGAAATTCTGAAGAGACAGAATTCAAGGGCAGAACCACTTGAATCCACATTGTCTTTTGAATTTTTGAACCTGAGTTGAATTGAACCCGGAACGAGGGAAAAGGAAAATGTTTCAAACTCCGCCTCAGCCCTTTGGCACAGCCCGAGAAGTACCAGTCTGCCTACGGCAACAAGTCCGCCTTGTTAGAACGGCGTAGGCAGACTGGTTACGAGTCTAGTTTTTTTCCGAGATCTCTAAAGATCTCTAGAGAAATCTCAAGAACCATCGAGATCTCGACATTTTGTTGGTCTTCGATATTGATCTCTAACTATCTCGAGGTTTTCTGGCACTGTGGGAAGAACTTACAGTCATCATGATTGGTAACTCAATCAGAATGTGATTTCATCAAGCAGGCCGAGTGTGCCGAACCCGATTGAATTTCGACACACTCAACTCGATTGTGCGGATTTCAGTTGAGACAAATACAGTCATCTTGATAGTGCTTACCGCATTTTTAAAATATGGCCTACGCTGCTTCTCCTGCTTGATTTGAGCCCCCGGCCATCCAAAGAAAGGTCAGATTTGGCAATGTTTGGCTCAGACGCTCTCGCTGATTAAGAACGATCAAGATTGATATCAACTCTTTGTTCTTGCCCCCTGTAGATTATGGCGTCTCCGTCCCTTTGCCGAACCTCTGTTGCTCTCCTGTCCGTCAAATCAAAACATGAATTCCTTGTATCTGGGACCTGGGTCCATAGAAGTCTGGCCAGCGCCTTGCCGCAGTTCTTTCTTCTGAAAGCCTAGAATCTTTCATTTCCAACGGCTCGCGACCAACGCGCAGTCGGCAGATACCAAGTCATGAAAATATATCTATGACAACTTTCAGTACACCTTGGTGAATCCGGTAGGTATTATTCAATGGTCTGCAGAATCCACGATACTTGGTCTAGTACATCTTCCGTGCTCCCGTCCTACTAGGAGAAATTGCGTTGAGTTGGTTTTTATTTTTATTTTGGGGTGCAATCTCATTGATAAAGACTCTGTTCCTGATCCGCGCAGGGTTAAAGATTCTCTCCGCCATATATTGCTGCCAAAACCTGTTTTCCGCCACAGTGGCTGATCGGCACGACCACCATCCAGAATTTGTACTGCTGTATGTCTTTTACATGTAGGTTTCTCAAATGCAATGCCATCACTTGAGTGAGTTCTCGTCTTCGAGCCTAATTCGGAAATATTATTTGGCTCCAACGCCTTTGTCAATCAGTTTTTTAGTATCGTCAGTTCAGAAATTATTTCATTATCCCCTCTATTCCAGGATCCGTCACCGGCGCCGGCAGACGTGAAAAGGGAGATGAATAAGGTGAGCGGCTTACCGCTGTATTCCATCGTGTCTGAATCCCATGCAGGGCAACGTTCAGTCCAAGACTTGGCCCAAGTCCAGCAAAGGAACCATAACATTGGACTCTTTTCCGAGGTGGCTTATCGCGCTTCAGACCGCTCATCTCGCCGCTGAAATATCTCCAGCTAGACCCAAAAATTAACGGCCAAGAAACCGCGGCAAAAGAAAATAAGGCAAAGAAAAAGGACAACACAGTGAGTGAAACAACTTGATTTCGCACAGTCACACAACGCTGACCGGCATCCAAGTCGGGAAATCTAATACCATCCAGCCCGATTACGGAACCAGGTCCCGCACCCGTGCTTTATGAATTGCGTTTCTCCTCGACTAATTATTTACCTCTTCTCAGCGCCTGTCTGTACTTCACTGCGTGTGCATTATCAACTTGAACCGGATGCCTTGTTATTGAACTTTTACTTCCTCGTTGGCCGCGGTCTTGATTTAATTTACTATTTGAACAATAGCCACAGACGGGTGCCTGGTATATATGAGGGCTCCGTTATTCAGCGTTAAAGCCAAGCTAAATGTTAATCTGCTAGACGCGTGCCCAAGGGCCAACGTGTGCCTCGTCGCACCTCTATTTTGGCCCAAAAGAGACAGAATATATTGTCACACAGTTAAGTTGCCCACAATTTAATTTTTGAATGAATAAAAGGTGCTCGGCAACTGTGGACACCGACACATGGTCTTTCAGACGGTATTTGTCCATGTTGATTCGTGACATGTAACGTGTGACATTACGCGTCTTTGTTCTCTCCTCCACATGTCTCGCCTTTTCTGCTGCTCCCTCGCCGACTTTCGTCCCTCGGTGTCACCTCAAACGACTTGATACATCAAAAGACAGGGCATTCCCGAATTTTATCGCTCTCCGGGACCAAACCGACCAATCAACGCCAAAATACGCGATTTCAGCGTTTTCCACCAACAAGGCCACGCATGGGCTCAGGATAGAGTTCAGACCCACCCGAAATGACCTTAACCCATGTAAGTGGTCTTCAGTTCCCTCTATGGTCCCTCTCCGCCGTCGGGAGCGTGATTTCACTCCCACTGTGGACACCAGCGAGCGGGTAACCAAAAGGGTCCGACATGTCTGAGATCCTACCGCGAACATCTGTCTAATATCTTCTCGTCCTATTTCTAGTGCACCCCGCAATATGTCTACGCAGTCTCGGTGCTCACAACTCCCCGGACCTCGACACGAGGCACGGTGCATGTGGGTTACATGCTCCTCCCAGAACTACCCCACTCCGACTGATTCCACCTACTGTCCTATCAGCTCTCTCCACCACCCTGGACTCAGGCAGTAGGCATTTTGTCAACCGGCGACGGAATAGACAGACGGGAATTCAGTCAGTACTTTTTCTTCGTTTTTCCTACTCTTTCCGCATGTCCTTCTCAGTCCATTCACCGCGCCTGACCCCGATACCTTAGCTGATTGAACATGTTGGAGCGTTGCCCATTCTCGCAGATACACTCATTCAAAGACGCTTCCAGGGGCTGATGCGTGCTCAACGAAACTCTCGATTCAGAACTCGGCTCTTGCGGGACGTCTGCGCTCGGACAAACCACGAGGGTAATGAGCCGTTTTTTTTACCTGAGGCCTCTCTCAATTGATTGGTGACTTATGTGTGATTCCAATGATTGTTACGCAGATTTCTTCGAGCACCAAAAATCGTACGTGACCATTCAGCCCAACCCTTCGCTAACGAAGACCTTTCTTTGGTGATCGTGTTATGCCCCGCGGTCGAACTAGGCCACGACTCTTCTTTCAGCCCCCGATCTAGTCGACAGACTTCACTTCACGCACGCGAACTCGGCGGTGGAACTCTCCCTCTGTCTAGTTGGACCGTGGTCATATCGTGTTTACTTCTCTCCGTAGGTATGTGCCTACCCTCCCACGCTCGTTCACCCTCTCTGGTTTGCACAACACGACTTGGCGAGTTGATAATTTACGTATCTAACTAGACGTGAAACGCGCCATATCTCGCCTTTCCGCTATCTTTCTCCGCCGCGGACCTTCTGATGCTACCCAGAGGTGGGTTATGTTTGTGCGCTTTCTTCACTCACAAAAGCTTTCGAGCGCAACGTGCCAATCAGCTTCTCAAGTCTCGTGCACTCTAAACGGTACGCAGACTTCATGGATTTGTAAACACCTCTTTTCTTGCAAAAAGCCTCAATTCCTTTTTCATTCTGGTTAGACTAACGTCGTTTCTTTCGGCTGGCGATGATGCATAACTCCGAGCTCGATCGAGTAAGTTGATTGGTATGTCGCATCGCGACTCTTTATTTTATTTTATTTTTTGCCTCCGGGGTTAACCCAAACTGTCACCGCTCGTCAGCATTCAGAATCCTACTTGTAAAATTGGCGCCTTCCAGGTGAAGTAAGCTTCTCTCGTTGTACGCCCACTTAATTTTACACCATCAATTCTCGCGCTGACTTTCCCGGGTACCCGTAACGATTCGGCATGCCTTCCATCTCTCTCTCTTTTTTCTTCTTCTTGTGCTCTTCCCCTCTTCTTTATCTACACCTACTAATGCCTCTTGTCCGAATCTGCATTGTAGGCCACCACAGTTGCGTAGCGATGATGAATTCATGGATCTCGCAACATCCATCCATCCTTTGGCCAAATGAAAGTGAGTGGTTACGTCGATATCGTCAGATTCCTAATTGTCTCCGGATACCGTTCCGCTCGACAAGTATTAAGAGCCCGCCCCTTTGCCACCATCGCGAGAGCTCTTCATTATTATCGTGAGTCACTCGCCCACCATCTGGCCTCGTTAACCGTCCTCTCTAACGCTTAGGTCTTGCGTGATGCCGACCTTGGGTAAGTCTATTTTTCAGCACGCATTCAATTCAGCTCGCTAATATCACTGCTCCCCACGATCTGGATTCCTCGCTCGTGAATCAGTTCTACCATTCACCTTCAACAGCGCGGTTGCACTTGATTCATTCAATCTAATGCTATCTTTGTTTTCCATTTTGATTCTCTGCCTTCAGATCTAGACTCGGCGAGTGGTCCATTTGTGGTATTATTCGTATTTAACCAATTTGTAGTGCAATTGAGGGCCCGCCTGTCGCGCGCCACCTAGATTGCCACGATCCGAGGCCCAAGACAAGTTATTCTTTCTTTATCTATCTGACTCTACGGCTGAAAATGTATCCGCCCAGCGTTCGGTTTTCTGCAGGCTGACACCTAGTACGCTTACTTTCCTCATCTGTAATTTTTGCGTTGACTTGTCCGAATATCAGATTGCGCCTCTCGGGTTGATCGCAGCGGTGAGTTGATTCTCTTTTTCTATTTGATTCATGTCGCCGAAGATACTAGTTTGTACGTTCATTTTTACTTCCGTCTTTGATTCTTGCGCTGACTTGCCTAGATATCAGATTGCCTCTCGGGCGCGCGTTGCCATCGCTATGAGTTGCGAAGGATCGCTGAAGATAGCTTGGCAAGGCGTGGACTTGGGAACTTGCGATGGGCGATGCGGTGGACTTCTAGTAGCCGTCGGAAACTGTATTATATAGGATTAATAAATTGATTTCCATCTCTCAACCTGACTGAAAGTACCCAATCAGAGCAACTGAATAGAATCGCTCAAACTGATTGTGTTATACACTCAGGCTGATGGTAATTTCTGCCAAAGCTCAATCATCCTGATAGTGCTTTGTCAATTGGGTTGATAGGGTGGTTCACTCAACTTGATGCAATCGGTACAATCATCCCGACTGAATCCTTTCAATCATGTTGATTGTTTATCCTCCCCACAGTGCACGTGCACTGTGGGGAGGATATACAATCAGGATGATTGAATGGATTCAATCAGCATGATTGCACCAATTGCATCAACCTGAGTGAACGGCTCACTCAACCCAATTGATAATACACTATCAGGCTGATTGAGGTTTGGCAGAAATTACCCTCAGGCTGAGTGTATATTACACTCAGCTTGAGTGGGTCGATTCAATTGCTCTGATTGGGCAGTTTCAGTCAGGTTGATAGTTGGAAATCCAATTTATTACTACTATATAATAACAGTGTTCCACGACTACGCTACGTCCACCGGGGGCTGCCGTCTTGAGCTGCAAACTTGGACACTGTTCCCGGCTGTCTGCACTGAGATGAGACTCAAGTAAAATATGGTCACCACAAAGACAACTCACCGTAGCGGTAAATGAGAGGTAGATATGATATCCGGGTCAGTCAACAAGATAAAAAGAAAGTTGAGGAACAGACGAAGGGACGCCGAGCCAAGGAAGACGAGATAAGGATCAACTTGCAATATGACATACCTTACAGAACGTGACGTGCGCCAGTCTTGAGAAAGATGCGTGGTAGAAAGAGACATATCATTACAGACCAAACAATAAAGAATGCAACTCACGTGTGATTCGGCCGTCGTCTTGAGCTTTGACACTGTTCCTAGGTTGCCTGTGCAGGTACTGAATAAATAGGGCCATCACGACAACACAACAACTTCCTGCGGTGCCAAACCAAGGGAACAGGATCTGAAATCGGGACAAGTCAACGAGAAAAGAAATCGAATTCGACGAAGAAAAGCATGCACCGTGCCAAGGAAATTGACCAGATGACAAAACAAGGATCAACTCGCAATGCGACATACTGGGTCCTGAACTCGCGTCATTGGGAAGTTACGGCTTTGAAGACTCGAAAAAAGAGACGTGCATCAGTTTCAACATATAATCCATTCCAAAAGCGCAACGCACGTACAAAGGCAATGGTGCAGCGTTGCGAAATAATCTGTTGGGTAAGGGTATGTCGCGTGATCCATGTTTCATGCAAAGTAGCTCGTTAAGATCGAGACTGAAACTCGTTGTAACAAACCTCCTTACCTGTACCGTCCATGAATGAGGCAGGAGCGTTCCATTGTGCGCACTCCTCCATCTATGCAAGATAAGCAAGGATACATAACGAAGTGAGTCGGGCTCTTACGTGGTGAAAATGCGGGTGGGACGGGAAATTGAACATATCTCGTCGGACGTAATCTGATGGAAAGCGTCGGTATGATTACTGAATTCCCGTGGCAGGAGGCAAATTAATTGGCGATCAAATCTCGAAAAAAAATCCAGTTCACATAAACGTGCCGGAGTTTGTACGATGTGATCGCCTACTGAAATGACGCAGATGGAGCATTCCGCAATCCATTTCTGCCATACACAGTCACTATTCCTCAGCTTTGGGAGGAGACACGCCTACGGAGGATGCCAGAGTTCGATTAACTAAGTTGTTTTTCGGTGAACGAATGGCCGAAATCGTCATTTGAGCAGCTCACCTTAAAGTGTTGTTTTCGCGCTGTCCAGTGCCGGAGAAGATGAACAGAGAGAGGATCCTAGCCTGGAGGCGCACAAATCGTCATTGATTTAATCAAAGGAGACCACCAGCTCACTTCGGGTAAATTCATGTAAGGATTCAAGAATAATGAGAGAAGTAGGCAACAGCGCGCATTGGCAGCAAGTGGGTATGGGCGGGGAAAGGGCGCGCGGTTGGAGTGCAGTAGCGAGAGCGTAGACGAGCGCAGAAAATGAAAATGAAAGGAAGATGCCAAGCATGGAATAATAAGACACGACTCACCGCAGCGCTTGTTTCTCGAGTGCAACGGAAGTCGCCCGCAGTCCAGTAGTAAGTTAACGATCCCATAGAGCACATGCATCAGACTTGAGAAGTCAAATTTGTAAGCAAATTACTGGTTGCAGGGAAGAAACTGCATGCAAGGCATCGGCAATCGCGTGGGTGCGGGGTGTATTGTGTCCAGCACCATTCCCAAATGTCTGAGACGCAGATGCAGATAGGGACGGAGTGTTGAAGGTAGCAGGAAGGGCACGAGGGGGACACGAAGATGATGAGAAGAAAAGAGGTATGATCCAAGGGGGGGAGGTACTCGGACACCGAAAAGAAGAACGGCAAAGAGAAAGAGAAGGTGGGAATGGTGACCGGAGGACGAAGCAAGGAATGGACGAAAGATGAACTCCTACTTACCGTTCAAAATAACACTTCACACCTCAATTTCCAGCCCGCCCGCCCTGCCCGTGGGTGACCATAAAATGTGTTTCCGGTGAGTTATTCTCCCCGCGGAGTTGTGGTACGGGTGCAGACGAGTAACAATCTGGCTCGCCGCTGTCCAGCAGTCTTTAGCATATGAAGACACAGTAATAGAGAGAAAGTGAGGGTGAAACGGTGTAAGAGAAACGGGTATCGCGGGCTATGCGATAACCTTGAATGGATTGGTGTTACTGAATGTAATACCTCTCCGAGGGAATATGACATATATTCGGGTTCAAATGCTGGAACCTTTATATAATCAGTCAAACAGAGCTTTCACCAATGAAGTCTTAGATTGGAACTAGAGCTAGCGTCGTAGTTCAAATATGTAAGGCTGCTGTCAAAGCTTATAGAAAGATGAGCGCTGGCGGTCCGGCTTAAGTATCACGCAAGTAGCGGAAAGTGTGAAGGTTCACGGTAGTTTATTGCAGTAGTAGATGATGATTCAGTTACAGGAGGAGGATGACCCTCTTATATACCTAGGACTATTCTAAATATATCCATGACTCCAACGGAGTCAGAGAGCAATGACTCCAAGCCCGAGGCATGCCCGAACCATACCCGAACCGTGCCCGAGGCTGCACTGATTCGACTGAGTCACAAGGCAGTGGTTCAACCGTGAGAGGTAAATACTAAATACGAGACATGTAGGCTAAAACATAGCATAGATAATTACCTACAAGCCATAAAGTGCCAATATCCATCACAAACGGTGGGGTGAACGAAACGGGTGGTGTTCGAGGAAGACAAGAGAAACTGCGAACTCACATGAGTTTCGCCTCGCAACGCCACTTGGATGTAGAAATTCATTGTCTTCAGAGGCTAAAAAGGGTATATGAGGTGATCAGACAAGATAATCGGCGGTAGGATCCCCCGCATGGACCCTTTTCGTCACCCTCCCGCCGGTGTCCCAGGTGAGAGTCAAATTACGGTGTGCGAGGCCGACAAGGAACCATGATGGAGACTGAGGATATCTTACTGTGTTTTGAAGATGTTTCGGATGGCTTTCAGGCGCATACTGACCGCAGACACGGCCTTGTTGGCGGGAAAGGTGAAAATGGGTATTTCGCCATTGATTGGTCGATTTGGGATCGGGGGGCACGAAAGTGGTCAGAAGCCGTGTCTTCCGATGCTACAAGTCTTTGAGGTTGCACCCAAGGGATGAATCGCGTGGGAGAGCGGTAGGAAGGAAGAGACGATGGTGGAGAGGAAAGACGCGAGGCGTCACGCGTGACACGTCCCGAATCAACAAAGCAAATACGGCTTGAATCCATCCCAAGGCAGCGTCTCTTTGCCACACGTCCCCGGCACTTTTGTACATTGAAATCCTATTTCTCAGGCTACTAAACCATGTCAAAAAAATTGCTTTTCTCTCAGCAACGGGTCAATGGTAAAGCCGTCTCGTTCAAATTAATTATAACACTGGTTCAGGTACAGAAAAATGATGAGTACAGGTGCAGAAATGCGTGGGTCAGGAGAGCGAAATATGAGCGAAAACTGTATGTGAAGTGGAGGAGAAAATGAAGTTACGCAGCGCGGGTGCGGGATCGCGTTCCGTAGTCGGATTTTACTATGTTAGTTTTCGTTGGCTTAGATGTCGGTCAATGTTGGTAGATTGTACGCGATGAATTCATGCACTCACTTTCTCCGCCGGGGCTTCTTTTCCCTGCGACTTGTTCTCTTTTGCCAAAGGTTTTCGGGACTTTGCCTTTGGGCCAGGCTGAAGAATGTCTCAACGTCGAAGAGCAGACTTTATGCAAGAACCTCACCTCGGGAAAGTCATCAAGCGTAATTGTCTTATTGGACCTGGGCCCTGTGTTGTGGGGAATCGTGGTCTGGATTGGGAATCAGACACGGCGCAAGTCCCAGGTGAACAACTCACCGTGTTAATCTCCTTTTTGACGTCTGACTTTGCTGGCGCAGAGGAGGCATCCTGGAATAGAAAATATCATCAGTCACAAGGAATGAGCTCCTGAACTGATAAAACTACGCTTTGTTTGCGGTTTCGCGGCAGGTGCGAGAAGAATGCATTGTGGCGGCCTTTCATTGCCCGGATATTTGCCCGCTGCAAGTCTTCAAGAGTTCCTCCATCGCCGTCGTCATCAGGCTGCATAATGTCGCCGAACTCGTTGCTATCGTCACGAATGTCGTGTGCTTGGTCGATGGATATATCCATGTCTTCTGCGATGAGTAGTGCGGCGATGAAAGGGGTCAGGATGAAGCTGATGAAATCCTTGAGTTCGATCAGGTTTGACGTTTCATTGTAGGTATCGAAGAGGTTCGCATCAGCTAGCACGATTCCGTGGAGAGTGTCGAATAGGGTGGTGGTTAGACTGTCTACGTCGTCCCCAGAAAGTAAACGAATTATGGTTGAGTTGATCATAAATTCGCCCCTGGGGCCGTAACTTGGGGAGAGAAATCAGTAAAAAGGTGAAAATACTGATGTGGAACTCACTAGCCACATCGCCGGCCATACAGGGCATAAGTAAAAGCTAATTTGGAGTGGGAATCAGAGAATTTGAAGATTTTATAGTCAATATTTCTGAGAAAATCTTGCCAGACTGGGAGTTCTTGCAAGGCGGTTTCATTTTTGATGATATTCAGCACCTCTTTTCGTAATTTCAGGATGCGACCTGGGAGAGTTGAATAGTCGATATTTTGTGGCCATTCGTTTTGCTGTCCAAGGGCAGCAACTTGGTCGCGCCGTTTCTCTTGCGTAATGGCGGCACAGATCTGGAGTTCGAGAAAAGCAATACCAGGCCCAGAGCGACCGACGTCCGCGATCAGCTCCTGGCGTTTGACAAACAGCGACAGCCTACGGGCATTAGGTTTCTCGGGAAGCTTGTACTCGCACATGACAGTGGGACATGTAGAGGGAACGTCAGACCAAGTAATTGTGGGGGCGGGTTTTTTTCTTGGCCTCTCAGTGCGCGGAGGAGGCTTCGGATCCGTGTTTTTAATCTGAAGTGTGGTCAAACCAAGGTTTTCAAGTGCGCAATACCCATACCTTTTTTGGAAGAGGCGCAAGAAGATCTTCCGCGGCTTTGCGCTTGCTTCCAGTCTTGGTGGGCTAAAAATGTCTATTAGCGGGTGATGGGTAACTGCGTGCATGTTCGACCTTTTGGGGCGAAAGCAGGTCGACGAAATCGTCTCTGGATTCGGGCTTGGTCTTCTTGGCCTGGGAAATGTGTATTAGCGCGCGATAATTAGATACGCACATATTCAACCTTTTTTGGCGAAGGCGGGTGGAGCTAAGAATGTGTATTAGCGCGATGATTGACGGCGCACATACTCACGTACCTCCATATCGGTGTCAGAGTCGGGGTCAACCCGGAACGACACCTTTCGGGACCCTCTGCGTTTAACCACAGGGCCCATCTCTTCCTCTTCAGTGTCCACATTACCGCTGACGGTCATCTCGTCGTTGCCTTCCTCACTGGTATCGGCTCCATCAGCGAGTTGATCCAGTCTCAAATCTTTGCGACGGCGTGTTTGCGCATTGAGTAGGTAGCCGGAGATCATGTCGTGAACAGGCCAGTAGCCTTCGAATTTGGAAAAATACGGGGCTGCCTTCGCAATCTGGCATACAAGGTTTACTCTGGGTACTGAAGAGCGCATATAGTCACACACCAAGGCTATCGTGGCCTCCAAACGGCGCTTGTTCTGTGCAGATATGGTTTCCTTGACGAAGAGATGGTCGTGGCAAAAGTCCTTGACGATTCGCTTCAGATAATGAGTTGGACGACTCTGAAAAGGAATTGATAACGCACGTAGAGCCGATTGTACCGCTCAGAGTCTTCGTCAAGTTTCATGGCCTCTTGTAGATTGTAGGAGTCCGCGCCATCCTCGTCACTTCGTTACTTCGCTTAGCACTGTGGACCTTTGTGACTTCCAAAACATTGCGTGAAAGTTCGTAACTTCAGCTCGATTTAGTGTAACTTCGTCACTTCCTCTGTGCACCGCAAGTCCCCGTGAAAGCTCGTCACTTGAGCTGCACGGAGCGTAACCACATGACCGCGGCTATCCACGTGGAGAGTGGACGGCCAATCGCGAGCGTAGCGCCCACTCAAGTTTACCTCCTGTTTTGCAGCATAACATTATTGAGTACAGACTTCGTTCCACGCGTAGGGGTCTGGACTTGTGGCGTCGAGTGGTTCAACCTGGCGTGAAATGGCTTGTAAAAGTGATTGAGAGTAACTATTAGATTATACAATTCCCGACTCCAAAAGGCTCTTCGTTCTTCGATTATGCTTATGAATTCTTATGACCTAGAACCAATTTGATGATTTTTTAACTCGTAACGAGACTACATTGAGCAATGTGAGCTGATGGGAGATCAGATGAGATGTTCAACTTGATGGCAAACCAACTCGACAACGCCAGGGTCCCGCACAAGCTGAGGGAGTCAGCTTTTACGACTCCCAGTATAGCGACTTGTTGTGGAAGAGTTAAAACTGCTCAGTCAGATAATTCTATTTGTTCAACCCCTCGAGCTACTATGTGTTGAACAAGACTGTTTATTTAACTGGCTCAACCGTTCAGCTCAATTGTTCAAGTGATTTTGCAAAATTCTTTTGCGGCCGAAGAATACAGAAATGAGTCCAGTATCTGGTTCAACTGCTCTGCTTGCTCGGGCAGGTCAAAATGGTGGCCTTTGAAGACACTGATGTTTCGATTTATGGTACATTTCAACACGTTATGCCGGAGGTTTCTGCCTTGGTGAATTTAGTTGCCATAACTCTGCAATGGGAGCGACGATCTAGGTATTTTGAAAATGCATCAGAGCTGGGATAGGGTTGAGCCCACTGACAACATGCGCCCATGCGGCAACCATTTATAATGCTACAGCAGATCCCCGCGCCATGGTCGGCCATGGTCCTCAGGCCTCTACAGCAAGATAAAGCTCACTTGCATCCAAGATACACAATGCCCGAGTTCGTCGGTGTCGATCTGACATGCGCCCAGTGTCATGTTCACTCTGAATCTACTTTATTTAAATATATGTATCGGAAGAATAATAGTAAGGCAATAACGTATTTATTGATCGTTAATATCTGGTAAAATCGCGGTCATCATTTCGGGCTATTCATCTCGAAACTCACTCCAGACATTCTGAGCATATTCCACCGCACTCATGCTGATGCCGTCCTTCTCGATCCCCCACCCCTTCAGAGGGCCAAGATTCAGAGGCGCATCTGTCTCCGAGGAGGTAGAGCCAGAACGTTTTTGCGTGTTCCGAGGTAATAAAGTTTCAGCTCACGGTACATCTTGAGTAAATATTAGAGTCTCGTAGTCGTACCTCGTATAGTTTTGTCTGCGACAGTCACATCACCAGCACTAGCGGATGTCGATACATTCGAGGGAGCTAAGTTGCAAGTTCGGGCTGAATTTCTGCGCACAAAGAAAACAAACCTTGAGTCGAGGATTTACGATGGCAATCCTTGGTACCATTAGCATCTGTGTGTGTGTGAGTAACGGTGCTCGTCGATAAACATGGCGTCTAACATATATCGCACCCAATTCGGTCGCATGACTCTTCTGGAATCGAGGGGCACGAACACGCCCCGAAGAGTTACCCTGCATGTTGTGAGAAGCCAGAAACGAAATGAGAAAGCACCATCGAACCTTTGATTCTGCCCGTTTCAGCTTGAGGTGGGCTGTGCATCCGCAAAAGTTTTCGAATTCTCTGCAGCTTGGAGGTCATCGTCTGCAGATCAAGCTCGTTTGCCATTCTCGGCAGCGTGAATGTGGTGTGCATTGCGGCTCGAATAACTATGAGACACCTCATTGCGAGGATTGTGTAATGCGAAAATATGGAGTGAAGAAAACGGACTCGTAGGGCGTACTGCATGAAAGATTTGATGAGCCCCATCTCAATTCCGGTCTGTGTATTGTTCGCCGCATCCTGGGCTTCCATAACGGGCGAGGCGGGCACGCGACTGCGAATCGCCAGCAGTGGAGCTCAGTGTGGATGGTGGTAACAAAAAAACGGAGAGGTGGTTCCGTAATGCCAGCGATCAAACAATACCCTTACCACGCACGGCCACCCAAGTGACGAGCTTTCGTCAGAATTGAACCGAGGTGACGAGCTTTCCCAGAATTTGGTTGAAATCACGAAGTTTCGCGCTTTCCCATCAAACTCACGAACTTTCTCGCTCCTAAGCGAAGTAACGAAGTGACGAGGGTCACTACTACTCAGATTGTAGCCAGAGCTACGTCCTGCCTGTCCTTTTGGGCGTGGAATTAGATTGATGGGCTTCTTGGCAGCGAGGGCTGCAGCCTTCTCTCGCTCGAGGGCCGCTACTCCGTGAATCAATCTCTAGCTCCTTTTCAAGGTGAAGGACCCCAGAACGCACCGATTTTCGCGTCTTTACGTCTCAGTTCTTCCTGCAGACGATGCATTTCCTCGGCCCCGTTCTTGGATGCTTTGGATTTGGGCATGGTGGAGGGACGAAAGAAGAGAGACGCGATCACGTGCTTATTTTGATCTCTATTCGGGACCGCTGCCTGCTCTGAATTTGCCCACATATGAGCGCCAAAATATATTTGACAGCAGATTTGCCGCATATATACATGTTTAGATACGGAAAATGCATTAAAACCAACAAAAAGTGTCTCCCATTCATTATTCTGCATCTACGCCCTCATCGTCGGGCACGAATTCTTGCCTAATGAATCCTCCCGTTCGATCCACAATGGCCCAGTGGCCCTGTGTCTGAATCCTTCCAATGACCCCAGCCACTGACTGCAGATCTGTCGCCAATGTCGTCCCCAGGCGCCTGTAAGTCGTAATTTCTTTAGACGCATCTTTACCTTGAGTGTGCGTACATGGGGTTATGACTGCCAGGAGACGAGTCTTGCCTCCAATTTTTCCAAACGTCTTGTGCTCTGGGAGAGCACATAACAGAATGTGTTCGAGCCGGCCGTAAATATTTTTGAAGTCCAAGGATCCATCTGCCTGCTTCGCACCTGAATCTCATACTGGGGAAGCGCATTACTTTAAGACGACAGATATGAGTAAGTTGGAATTTATTACCCTGATGAAGGACATATTTCTTTCTGGCCTAGATCCATCCCCACAAGCGGAGAGACTTCGTATTGAGTCGCCGTCCACTATTCGAAGTTTGCCATAGCTTGGCATGACAGTGGGCAACAATCGGATGAGATTTGTCGGCTGGTCCCCTAGAAATTGAGAAAAATATACGGCTACCTGATGCCGCAGTTCGTCATCTGGAACAAAGTTCCGCTTCCATGGGAGCCGAAGAATTGCGCGTGGGTCTGGCAGCCAATGTTGTGTGAGACCCTGCTATCCCCGCAAAACCAAATAAGCCACTTACACTCATCATAAACAAATTCAGTTCGCGAAAGAGAGCCCTTGGCCCTTTTGACACTTGAAAGCTCTTCATCCAAGTCGTACAGCGCACCAAGCTGCTCCAGGTATGTTTTGTGCAAGACAAGATTATTGAGATTGACCCATGGAGCGCTCCGAGACCGTAAGCCAGCTTGTAGAACACCACAGTAACGTTCCATGAAGAATGTCCATGTTGTCCACGACGGGCCACAGAACACGATATCATCAGGGACATGCAAGAGGCCATGAATCGTGAGTGGACATGCGCAAAGTCGCTCTTCTGTGTATTGATAATAATATCTACAACAAAGTTAGGGCGATTTCACGTTGAATAAGCTGCACATACTCTTCGTAGTCGCGTACCCAGTCGATTATCTTACTTCTGAGCTGCGAGATCTCTGCGGTGGTGATAGTGAATTGGATGCAGACTTTGATGATGTCACCAAGCTCGCACATGTGTCGGTGGTATTTTGGGTTGGAGAATCGCCCTTGAAGGAGGATTGGTGCCAGATAAAGGAACCAGAAACACCATGCCTCGGCAGTATAGTAGGATGGATTTCCGCCGAGAACGCGAACGAAGTCAGCTGGAAGATGCTGCACAGCATCTGCGGTCTCCTGCCAAATGACTTCCCATACGGCGTCAGAAATCTCATAGGCCTCTGTCCCCGTATCAAGCCCTTTAAACTTTCCACTCCAGAACTTGACGAGATTGGGGATGGTGTTCTCAAAGAAAAGATGCATACCCTCCCAGGGTCGCGATCTCGGGTAATGGAGGGAGCCAACGCGTCCTAATGCAGGCAAACCGTTGATGCCATGAAATTTGCGAAGATCATCCTTCTCTGTGATGGTCTGGGCACGCGCGACCTTCTGGAGTACTTCCTGCAGGTGTTCAGCAGATCCCATCGGCAAGTTGCTCGGGTCCCAACTACGTCCGTCAGGATGCGTTAGTGGAAGATAATAAATTGTTTCCTGGCCCCGCACGCCCTTCATCTTGCAGGATCTACAGGGACAAAAACCATTGTGCCCCTTAATGTTCATGGATTTTTCAATAGCAATGATGTCGCCGAGCTCGAAGAGGGTGTATCCACGCAAAAGAAAATAATCGCGGGTTGCCGCATTGAACGTGCTGACACCATGTGCGAGTTGCACGCATTCATCATCAAAGGGGCTGAGGAAACTGCGAACATCTTGAGGAGGATGGGGACCAGGAATGACTCCACCGCACATAATACCGATGTCGTCGAGATGCGTGCGAACCTCGGGTTTGATACAATAATTTTTGATCAGAATCGGGGTTGCGGAAGGACCGCCGCGGTTACGTTTGAACAGGAGGTAAGAATCTATACCGACTCCAAGGCAGACATCATATTTTCCGGAAAAATAACGGTGTGGAAGAATTTGGCCGTCAACGACGACATTTTGCTGACATAGGGTACGATAATGCTCCCCATCAAAGACGTCGGAAATTTGGCCGGGAATATGGGTGTAGTTGTGACGGTAGAGCAGTCTCTCGATGGATTTCGGATTTTGGAAAAATCCTTGAAGACGGGGGATGATAGGGAGATAACAGAACATGCGACGGCGCTTGCCAGTCGGTGATAGGCGAGGTTCTTCGCAATAAACACATTCGGTAAGGTTTGCGAATGTGCCGGTGTATGCTACGCAGGAGTTAATGCAACAATCATACCAGACGGGCTCGATTCCGGACAGTATCGCCATCCGATGGAGCATAACCCACTCCGAGCTCAAATCCATCTTGTGGTCAAAAGTGTAGACCATTTGATTATACGCCGTTCGTGGCATACGGCTATCATTTTGAGCTTGAATGCACGCACATTGTCCGATCCTGCTCTGTCAGAATATTGTTCCCTGAAAGCACGAGACCATGAGTTTGGACGCAGTTCAAATGAAACAAACTGACGAGCATCCCACAAAGCAGCCTCCTGATCTGGCCCAATCATTTCGTCGAGTTTTTCCTTCATCTCGTCTATCGAAAGTGGCCTATCCAAGTCTTGAAACTCGTCGAAACCACTCCATGGGTCAAGCTCAATGGGTGGGGGAGGAGCAATAATTTGCTCTGCATGGCCAGTAGACAAAGATTCTGCTGCTACAAAATCTACCTCCATCTCATCCGAATCGGACCTAGATGAATCGTGCTCAGATGGAGGATCGCGCTCCGGTGAGGCTGGACTAGGGGAAGATGCGAATTCTGGACGAGGATGAGGGGAAATTTCGGGGGGAGAAGGTGAACGAGAAGTGCCGGAATGACCCATTTCATCATCTGAATCAAGGCTGGGCCGAGGAATTGGGGAGACAGATGGACGTATAGACTCCCTCGGGACTTTGGAGTAATGATCACGCCTAGTTCGCGCGCTGATGAGTTTACCACACGTAGGTTTACAATGGCAGTATTTTTGATCCTGGTTAGGTTCTGCTGAGGTAGACGCTGGCTTATGGGGGCGGACCAGAGGAAAAGACGTGCTGCTGCGTGCGGGAAGAAAATGGCGGGAAATAGGACAGTGAACAGTGAAAGACGAGTAACAGGAGTCACAAGGACCAGTAGCGGTGGGAGAATCAGTAGGGTGAGCGTCAGACCCTGATTCAAGGTCAGGAAGCAGAGGGCGAAAAAATTGATTGGCAAAGGCATTGGAGCCAAATAGAATTTCCGAATTGGGCTCGAAGACGAGAACAAGTGCAAGTGATGGCATTACATTTGAGAAACCTACATGTACAGGACATAGAGGAGTCCAAATTTTGGATGGTACTGTGGCAGAAAACGGGTTTCGGCGGCAATAAATGGCGGACACAGTATATAACCCCCGACGGATCCAAGACCAGTAATGAAGTGAGATTGCATGCAAAAAAAAAAACTCAGCGCAATATTCTCCTCGTAGGAAAGGAGCAAGAAAGGTGTACCATCGTGGATTCTGCCCGGATTCCATTGAATAGTGAGCGAAGGCCACCCGGGGCCAGAGGACACTGAAAGTTGTCATAGACATATCTTCACGACTTGAGTTCTGCTGACAGCACGGAATTGGTTGCGAGCGATCGGAGGCCGAATGAAAGGACAACACGCTGCACGCTGGTAGGCAAGGCGCTAGCGAGACTCCAACCCAGGCCCCGGACAAAGCTACCAACAAATGTATTACTTTCACAGATAGGGTATTGCCCACAGCACCAGAGATTTGTTCGAACGCCAGACTATAATCCGTAGAGAGGGCGTGAGACACGGGTGAGAGTCGATATCAATCTTGATCATCATATCAGCGAGAGCGTCTGAGCCAAACATCGCCAAATCGGACCTTGCTTTGGATGGCCGACAGCTCAAATTAAGCAGGGGAACCACTGCAAGCCATATTTTGAAATCACGGTAAGGACTATCAAGATGACTGAATTTTGGTCAACTGAAATCCGCACAATCGAGTTGAGTGTGTCGAAATTCAATCAGGCTCGGCACACTCGGCCTGATTGATAAAATCACGTTCTGATTGAGTTGTCAATCAGGCTGATTGTAAGTTCTTCCCACAGTGGTTAACGGAGATAGTGTAAGGTTCCTAATATTTATTGTTACAGTGGGATCACAGTGAAAAGGCAAATAATACTCAGGAAGGTATCTAAGAGGAACACAATAATGTGTCCTATTAGCTTGTGTTGGACTTGGAAGTTTTTTGCCAACAGAAGCAAGTACAGCTCCTCGTCCAGGCTGACCTGTGTACTTCTCTGATGCATGCTATTGGTCCCACGGTGCAGCTGTTTTCCTCGTTGCTTGCGTGATCGTGCAGGATCGTTCTTGTTGAGGGCACCTTTAAACGACTTGTGCGACAATATCGTGGCACGGGCGGGACAAGGAAGGGAACGGTTTTCTCGCAGGCAGTCGAAAATATGCGCAGCTCGGCGTGGTCATTCCACCACTTCTGTTCGTGGTACCGCATGTCGCGAACCTCCTTTTGGTGTTTCTCAGTCAGTGCACGGAAGGTCCTCCGAAAATTTTTCCATCGCAATTTTCAAGACCGATCGCCGCCGAAGGCTCCCGTGTGCTGCAAGTATTTTCGAACCTTGGGAATATCGTCCTCTGTGATTTCCGGACAGGGCTTATCAGTGACGGGGTGGGGAGCGGCTGTTTTTGAGCTGGATTGTGACGACTGCTTGTTTGCGCCACTGGTGGATCCAAATATCTTTCCGGGCGTAGACATGTGCGCGTCGGGTTTGACGTTCTTGCATCCCTTGGGATCTTCGCAGTGCGATCGGAATGCGAAACCTCGTATGGGGTCGAACCATGTCAATTGAGCCGCACTTGGAATGCCGAACGCTGCGCATATCTTGTCAATCCTTGTCGCCCAGGAATTCCGCCTGTTTATCGAGCTCGCGAACGTTCCGTTTGAAGTCTGCCCACCGCTTCGCGTCGACCTCAAGGGGCCCGGAGAAAATGCCGCGACTGCCGCGGCACTGCGGAGAATTGACGCGGCAGTGCGGGGAACTGACGCGGCGGTGGCTGTGCTATTGCCGCGGCAGGGTTTCGTGCCGCGCAGCCTTTAGCTCTTTCCACAACACCTTCTGGACCTCAAATTAGGTGAGGGACGTGTTTCTACACTCAAATACATTGTTTGGAACAAAAAAACCTTCAGGCAAAATAGTTACTATAAGTCCCACCAATTGCCTGAGGGATTTCAACCACTTCCACTTGTTGTTATTAGCAATAAAACTGCTGCGAGCATGTATATAGCCCACCAGGGCTTCAATTGTAATAGTTCCTAGCCCAAATCATTATTTCTGGGGCCCGAAGTTCATGGCTTTCCTCCAGAAAGGAAGTTCAGACATGCACACTGGAAGCACAATGTTCACTTCGCATTTTATCCGCATTTTAGAACATAAGGTGTACATCGGTCGCCGCGTCACTTGTCTCCGCATCTCCCCGCAGTGCCGCGTCAACGCCTCGGCAGTGCCGCGTCAGTTCCCGCACTGCCGCGGCAATTCCCCGCATGCCGCGTCAATTCCCCGCAGTGCCGCGGCAATTCCCCGCAATGCCTCGTCAGTTCCCCGCAGCGCCGCGTCAGTTCCCACACTGCTACCTCACCCTACATTGCAGGGCCAGTGATTTTTGACTGGCTACCTGAGTTAACCCGAGATTTAGAGTGGTGGTTGGACTGGCTGCTTCATCTTCAAGTTCCAGTGTGCTCCTTGCGTCGGTTGTTCCGTATCTTTACGAGATCCTATAGAATCAACTCAGACACTGGTTTACTCACTGAAAGTGCCTGAATGTGATAAACGAATGCAATGATGGATGGTAACATCTGCTCAACTCAAATACTCCTTGCATGTTTGATGCCCTGGCTCAAGTATATCCTCGGGAGCTCATCGTACCACTGGATTTCCAAACAGTCCTACAGACGTGACTGGGATGATGAAGAACTTCATTTCATATGGCCTAAATGTCAGGAGCACTATGGATTGTGGCAGCGTAACTTCGGCACCGCAGCGGCTTAAATGCGCCATAATCAGTACTAAATGGATCAATGGAATCAACTCTACCCAGGCCCACAGTTAAGAGACCCAGGTTGCATTGAGATCCGAGTTTTGGGTGGCAGTGACTCGGTTGAATTCTTGTAGTACGAGTAGTGTGCTCTAACCAATGCAGGTTATTAGAAAAATCTGTCCAGGCCGTGAATACAGTATCAACGCTGTGCTTATATCCTTCTAACGGCGATACTTATTGAATACTTGACGTGCAGGAGATAGATGTTCGCAGAGGAACCAAATGGTTTCACTGGGAAAAAACAATCGGACGATCTGTTGTGGCGATTTTTTAGCCTCAAGGCGAGGGTATAACCGGGAGAAGGAATGTGTTCATAGTGCCGCGGCACCTGGTCCGCAATGTTGCAACACTACTCGTCGTGAATATCCACACAAGCAGTGTACAAACAATAGCCATGGTGTTACTACATCTCACATGGTTCAATTTGTGGGAAATAAAATCAAGGGTCGTCATGCCTGGTCTAGAACAGAGTGGTAAAGTGCGGGTCTCAACCTAATTCTCTGTTTCTCCAAATTCCACGGTACTATTGGGAGCCGCAGAAAATCTATTTTGTTCTGCCGCGTCAGACAGAGGGGGTTCCCCAGTGACGCGGTGCCCATGTTTCTGTAGACGTCGCTGCCCTGGTATTTGGTATGCTGATGTTGGAAAGTCCATCTCAACTTTAATTGGTCGTTGGACCGTATAATCCCTGTGGTGAACTGATTAGTTGGGTTGCAATACTGTCCGTCAGACTGACGCTCCGTTGCGCTCGCGTCTTGCCGCGGCGCGCACAGCAACACTCAAAGGTGCATTAGAAAGTGCTGCAGGTAAAAATGGGTCAAACCAGGGATATCATGAAAGTTATTCGCCACTCACCTCAGAATCAGTCGGCAGTTTTCTCTGACGGAGTCACATATCATTACTATTGATCCTTGGCAGGCCAATTTATCAGAATTGTTGCATAATGAAAGGCGTAATATGTGTTGCGGGGCTTGGATCCTTCCTCTTGAACATTATTTGGCCCACAAGTTACATAGACATTTACTTCGCACTTTTCCCGAAGATTAAATCCTCCTTCCGCGAAACTTGAGTTCTCCGAATATTGTAAATATGTAGAACGTGAGTGCTCACTGTAAATCAAATAAGAAATGATGGCAGTGAGGCTGAAAGTTCAACGGCGCAGCAAATCGCCTCTATTTTTGTGGCAACACTACTATCGCAGCACTGCCAGCGGGTCGATGGAATTGCCTCTGGCCTACGAGTCTGTTGAATTGGCATGTTTGAGCAAAGCCCCGGCCATATGGCACATTCCAATCGAATGGAAAATCTGTTCGGAGAGGTTGCCCCGATAATGTTGCTGGTTGAATCAAAACAGTTGGAGACCTAAACTAACAGATTTAAAATGTATTGCTTCCACGGACTGTACTACTGTCGTGGCGAACACCGGCACAGAGCAGGACAGTGCGACCCCCAATTTCAGTTCAGTTTAATTTTTCGAATGCGAGACACGAGTCTCACACTTGAACTCTGATTCGGACGGAATTCAGGGGAGCGATCAAGACTCGACGAACTGGCGGAGGCAACTGAGACTAAATCCCAGCAAGATTGCAGGCCATTGGACGGGGAATCCACCAGAAATGGTTGGATGTTCCGTGGAATCTGTTAGCGGCTTTTCTCGGTTGGGATACTCGCCTCAGTCAACACCCAATATATCATCAGGTCAAGTTGAACTTGGCGTGAATTAACTCTCAGATGGCAGGTCGAGAGATCCGTCAATGTAAGAACCAATGTACCTCAATCTGACTGCCTGATGAATCACACGCGGAATAGACCGGCATGGGACAACACTTCGACGGACATTTCCAATGCGGCATTTCCGGGAGTGATGAATGTCGGGATATCAAGTCGTAGCGCGCCGAGCCTGAAAATCAACAGATGTCTAGCCTTTAGCTTCCCCTCGAATGGTGGTGAATCAAGAACCACCCAGATCCGTGGATTTGGAATTGAAATTCCCATATAACGGGCACCGCAGGATCCCTGTGAATCCATCTGTAATGCGGGGTCACTATACCAGTAGATTTGCTTTGCTTCAACTGAAAATATGCGCCAGAGTTTGAGACAAGATTTTAAGGGACAATGATTGACAGGGTTCCCGTACCTCTAGCTTGTACCGCCGCGCCTAAATTGTGGAGTACATACCTGGTTGCTTACAAGTCTTGCACAAATTTGTTCGGGCACTAATGGCTTATTGCCTCAGCCACGTGTGTAGCTCTACTGACCATCACAGCACTATGTACATGGTACGATACTCGGGACAGGGCCTAGACATCGACATGACATAGATCCATGCAGTGTTGTGCATATGAATTTGATTGCGAAGTTGAATTTTGCCGCGGTCTTCTAGAATTTAATCTCGCTCAGTGCCAGGATATTTAGTCAAGTGTTCCATTATTCACGGTGGATTAGTAGTATCAGAAGTTCTGGGCAGAAGTACGCTGTGCGCTGCGAAAAATGGTTGAAAAAGTCATACCCTTCGCTTATGCAAGGTGCCCCAAGTAGAATTCAACCATTGCTTTTTCAAGGGACGTGTTTCCAACCTATTCAGACCTCGAAGCACTATTACTCTCGTCAAAAAAGCGCCTGCAACTCCCAATGCCTGAAATATATTGCCTGGCAATAATACACGGCGACATATTGAATGCGCACTCAAGAGAGGTGCAGGTACCTCTGATTATCATTCGGACCAGAAAATCACTGCTGCTCTTTCGGTCTTGTCTGTTCTGCGTCCCAGACTGGGAGATAAACATGATCTAGTCAACATCTAGTCAAAAATTGGAAGTGGATCAGGCTGCTGCAAATCGAAGTTGTTGGGATAATTTGTGCACTCTGAATGATGTATTGAGTATATTAAGTCTTGCCTCGATTGGCCCTGCAGTATAGAACAGCGTGTGGAAGGAGTTAAAGGCGGCGCGGCACTTCACCCCTTTGCCGCGGCAATTGCACAGCCACCGCCGCGTCAGTGCCTCGCCACTGCCGCCTCAATTCCCCGCACTGCCGCGTCAGTGCGCGGCAGTCGCGCGGCACGCGCGGCATTTCCACCCAGCCCCGACCTCAAGCTGTCCACTTTTTAATTTGTCCATTAATGCGCGCGCGGCTCGGGAAGAGCGCACGATTCCGACGTTTGGGGGCGGCGACGTCGGAGTCGGAGATAGCGGAAGACTCTGCTATATCGTCGGAGGCAATGGAGTGGGCGGACTCATTCCCGTGGCCAAATAAATCGTCCCGCGGATTCAAAAGGTCAGTAGTTGTAATTCTCCCCCGGGTTGACGGCTCGGGATCAGGCATATCGTGGAAGTTGTGGTCGCCGAGCCCAACTCGAATGCTGAAAGCGGGATGCTCGCAAAGCATCTCATCGTCCTTGGCAGCGTGGCAGAGAGCCCTCTTGGCAGAACTCAGTAACGGCAACAGAGGAGACTACAATGAACTGTACGTACCTCAGATCGCTTTAATTGAGGAGAGGACGCTGGAATTAGGGCTCAAGCCCGGAATATTTTATCCGAGGACAAAGCCGCGCAGAGATCGTGGGGAAGCAATGTGGAAGCCCCAGAGCATGAACACCGTCTCAAGATGCCAGTTGATTGAGAACACGGAAAACATAAGAATTCGAAGAAGGAAACTTACCTCGGGTCGGAGGATGGATGAATGAATGCGATTTCAAGGCGATGATCCATTGCGAAGTGGACAGTTCTGTGTCCGGGCGGGAAAGGATGTAAATAAATATAGATCACCGGAATTAAAGTAGAACGGGCCTAGCTTCTCCTGGACATACACTTTAACAAATGAAGCCTTTGTTGTTGGAGGACGGGTCCGAGTCTTGCAGAGAGGTATTACTGCGGGGTCGGTGGGAGCTGGAGTTTGAATAAATGAAGTCGAATACGTCCTGCAGACGAACACAATGAGCCAGTACCTCAATCTGAGGAGCTACAGTCGTTGCCTAAATGGCCGCAGATTGAAAGGCCGAGTACGAAAGGCAAGGTGTATGCATAAAGTCCAGCACGGCAAGTGCTATCAGGCTCCATAGAGGCACACGGAAGGTTACAATACGTGCGGCTAGGCTAGTCGGATCCAGACTTGGCACGACGCGCTCATTGTTATGGCGGGAAGGAAAAGAGCGGAGTGGCTGTGTAGACGGATCAAATCGCCGATTTCCTCTTTCGTCTTGCCAATGCCATCGTCGCCGACGCCGTGACCCTTCTCGCCTAGACCAGTGGGTGCCTGAGAGCCTTGTGCCGCGGGATCGAGGCGTGCGTTAGGATTGACCCAAGATCGTCGCTTGTCGCCGTCGGCCTCCGACTCCTGCACGGGTCTTCGATCAGGCCCAAGACGGTCGTTATTTGCCTCTTCGCAAGACGAGTCAATCACCGATGCCCGCGCGCGCTCCGGTGGCCGAAGGTCGTGCACGCCCCTCAGACCCCACGTCTCCGCGCCAACGTCCCTCTTCCAATATCAGCAGTCGTCACCCGTATCGTGCACCCGTACGGCAGTGCCACTGACGGGCTTTTCTCCCCATCTAGGCCCGTCGCCGCGCTTCTCACTCCTGCGCCCCCATCCGCCGCTCGGTGCTCCGCGTATGCGTCGACCTCCACCTCGGGTCCTCGTCGCCAATGCCGCCCATCCCGGCTCAGCGTTCCTCATCCCCGGCACATTCACCATCATCTCCCCAATACGGCGGCAAACTGCACGAGGACTCGCCGCTCAGCCCTCCCACCGCAAGTGAATCGGAGACGGGAAGGCCGGGAGGGCTACGGTGGCTCTCTGTGTGCCCAGCCCGCGGAAGGATGGGAGAAAGGCTCGCCGCGCACCGCACGAGGTGCAATATGGTCCTGCGGGGCGAGAATGACGCTGGATGGGGAGACGCGTAGTCTGCCTGCGTCCATTTCCTTATCGGCGGTATATCTTAAGACTCTACGGTCGCGAGCGGGTGCAGCTCGGGCGCGTGGGTGTGGGCATGCCGTAGCTGCACCGTGTGAGGACGACACAGAAAGGGGAGATGCGCTACTGTGTCCATATCCAGCCTCTCATCCTCCTCGGCGGCGGTGTATCTCTGTCGTGGGATGACTGGTAGGAGGGATAAGTGCTGTGGGATGACGACGGTTCCCAACGTGTACCGCAATACTCCCTCGCCCGCCCTCCACCCCACGTCTGCGCCGCCCATCTCCCTTCCGCCTCACTGCACCACCTTCTCTTCCATTGCGGGTGCACCACGTCCACCCACATTCTCGACCTCCCGCTCCGACTCGCCGCATTCGTATCTGCAGACGCGGTCATTGCCGTCTACCCTCTCAGCTGCCTGGGCCCCCGCTATCCGCGCCGGGTAGGGCGTTTTGAATCCAGATGGATTGAGAGGCGTGGGGTGGCTCCGCGTGCGTGCAGGCCCTCCCCCGCCACGGCGGGAGAAGGAGGAAGAACAACGGGATGGGGAGAGGAGCGATGGAAGCGCCAGCGAGATGCTCCCGTGCCCGAGCCGCGTAGGACGAAGCTCGCACTCGGAGGAAGGTGTGGGGTGATGGATCCTGGTGCGTCTCGCGTGAGGTGGCGGATGCGGGGTGTATATGTGTATGGGGGCGGAGTCGCGCACTTGCTTTGGTCGCCTACCACTCTCGGATCTCATCACATCGCATTTTTTTTCATCTATCCAGTGTACACTCCTGTTTCCTCCCCACTGCGCATACTTTACTTCTCCTTACTTGCACACCGTTGACCCTTCTAAAAACCTACTGCCTCTGAGATTATGTGCATCTTCGCCTGCGTTTCTGTTTTTCTCGTGGATTTTCACTCGCGTTATTGTACAAGTCGACTCGCTCTTCTCGTTCTTCATGCGTGTTTCTTTAAAATTGTCGGAAAAATCTTTGTTGCCTGATTTCCGAAAATATGAGATTATCAGAGAATATCAGGTCATTAGACCGGGGGGTGCCTTATTTTTTTCAAGAATGTACCTTTTTCAAATATCAGGTAATATCAGACCTGAGCGCCATTATCAGGCTAATCACGAAACATCAGGACTACGACGCCTTATTGGGCCTGATCAGACGACGCTGGGAAAAGGGGAAGAAACAAAAATGAACCAACCTTTTGTGAGACCAAGCGTTGTACCTTTTATTGTGACTTTTCTACGATGAAGTCAGTCTTGAACTCTAATAATCAGTAGCTAATCTAAAGGATTCAAGGCTGTAATAAATTGACTGTTAGTTGCGAGACTCGAACGCGCGACCTCTTGGTTTGGACTAAAATGAAGGTGTTAACCACTAGACTACGGAAGACATGATATCCTACATTTTTTGATCTCATACATACCACCGCCTCGACACATCACAGGAGCTCCGAATTGACTTCAGAATACCCAAAGGGTGGCCACACGCGTGTATAGAGGCACAAAATATTAAAGTATGATATTATTTACTAAGCCTCAGCCGGCACCTCCTCTTCGTCTGCATCCAACAGATCCATAGCATCCTGCAGCTGCTTCTCAGCCTCATCGCCGCCATTGCCGTTGGCAGCAAGACTAGAGTCGGTATCAGAGAAGAAAATATCGTCCCACTCACGGAAGATCCGTAGTACGGATGCCTTGCGCTTGTCGAGGCCGTTTTGAAGATATTTGATGTACTTCTCAAGGTCGGCTTGCCGATTGATACCCGTCTCCGTGCCACGCGGAGTCAACTCGATATCGGCGGAAACAGCCCGACGAGCCTAAATTTTTGTTCATCGTGTCAATCAGAGCGGGGATTTGAAAAAGGTGCCGCACCAAGATAGCGCAGGCAGCGATCACGCCCGTGGTGGTATTGCGAAGAGCCCAGAGTTGGGAAACACATGAGCGAGTTTGCGCAAGAGCCATTGGAGCCACCTCGTGGCTTGCGGACCGTGCGCAAACTGGGTGGCTCCACCGCCAAATTATGACGTCAATGGCTCGTTGGTGGCTCAAAAGAGCCACCAGCCTGCCATTTTTGCGCAACGTCCGAGAGCCACGAGGTGGCTCCAATGGCTGTTGCGCAAACTCTCTATTTACCGGTAGCCTGAGTTGGGACGCCGGTGTTCTTCATTGCCTTACACGCCGCCGGTCCACGCGTTACACTGGCAAACACCTACATGGTTAACGTAAACATTTACCATTGACAGCTCAAATTGGAACTCCCTGGGGCAACCTACAATATATGTTCTGGCCTCAGAATATCAGATCTGAGATCGCCATATATGGCCTGATATTGTCCCTGCGCGGACAATATCAGACCATATCAGGTTATCGGAAGGTCTCAGACCTGATAGGTCAACAATGATTTTTCCGACATTATTTCGACCCACTATAAATAACGCGAATGATGTGGATTCGAATATTGAGCTGATTTTATGCTTGGTTCAGAGCGTCTCCAGCGGGAAGGAGAAACGGAGAATATCCAGTGACACATGGATGGATGGACGAGGGGTAGATGGAAGGGAGGAACAAGATCCTGAGGACAAATAATTTCTCCAGGGACGAAAAACAAAAGTCTTCCACGTACAATTGATATATATAGTCGGCCAACTTTTTGTGCGCGCGTTGGGCTTACGGCAAAGGGGACGTGGCTAGGAGTGAAGAATAAAATTACGGTAAATAAAAAATCAATGATCGATCCCGCTCGCTGTCTACTTCAAACGAATTTTGGAAAGCTCATCGCCGCGGGCTATATTAACATAGCCCTTTCTCCAGTCTTTCTTACATATTGTATGAGACAATTGGCTTGAGGGCTGGATAATAAGAGACGGGTGAGATCGCAGATGATGCCGGAAGAGGTTGGGAATTGTTTTCGCTACGAGAGGAAGGAGTTAACGGAGAGAGAGGCCGGAAAAATGGAAGGACGGGAGGGTGGGTATTGGTCATGCTGGGAGACATGCAACAGGCATTGGGAGGAAGGCTGAATCAAAACAACAAGTTCGGCATATTGGACAGAAGCGTGTGGCGTACACCTTGGACCTTCACGTTGAAGTTTACGACGACACCGTGGGGTGGATGGTTCAATGAGCTTATTTAAATAGAGTATTCATTGCGGATCTAGCTCCATCACTAATTGCGTCTGGATTATTCCGGGAGTTCTAGTTCGGTTCCAAGTCATCCAAGTCAAACGGTGCAGAACTGAGTGAGCTAGAGACAACTCTTTGCAGAGGATCCACCCAAAACGGATGTAAGGAGGCAGTGAGGGCAAGTCAGCAGACAGCGGTTTGGAATGAAATACGTGAGACGAATCTGTGCCAACCGTCTACCCACGCCGACTCCCCTTGGGCCCACTAGTGCAAGGCCGTTTGAGTTTCAGCTTGGTGCTTCATGCAATACGACCGTCATGCCGGAAGGAGGTGCGATGGCCAAAAAAAATAAAAAGCAAGGTCAGTGGGAGCGATGTGAGCATCATACTGGGGCAGAACGTGAGGTTGGCCTGGTTCGAGACTCAAGAGACGATATACGAAGGCAGCGACTAGAGAGTCGAGAGTAGGCAAGGAAGCCTGAGTCTCGGTTATTCTAAGTTGAGTCTCCTGGCGTGCATATAAAAAGACTCAAAGGAGCCCCATGACTTGGGCTTACAAGGGATATGATAAGGAGGGATTATTGGTCCTCACATCGGGAGTGTTCCGGATCACCAATGTGCATGACATCTATCTGTGATGGAATGTACTGTTAGGTTTGTAGACCAAAAGCAATCGCATATGGCAATTTTGTGTGAGATTCAAAGGCGACTTTTGTGTTTCAAATATAAATACGGCAATATTACCAAAGATCCTTCCATCGGTCCCATGATGCAGTGGCTATCCATGTGTCGGTGATCATCTAGGACGTCTCAAGGTTGAGTCCCTGAGGTCTCTCGAATTTTTGAAATTACGCAAGCACTGTTTTCTTGTTTTTATTATTTCAACGGCGTATCCAATAACCTACTTCTCGCATTCCACCTACTCAGCGACTCATCTCGACGCTCCGGACGTCGTTTACGCGATCAGCGAGGGCCTCGAGAGGACAGGTAAAATCGGCTTCGCCACCATATACCGGGCCGGGTATGCCTTGCTGCGCACTCTTCCGCCGATCGTCGAGTTGGTTCAAACGGGAATAATTGATGTCGACGCCGAGAAGGGTTGCATTTTATCGTGATTCGGTCATTCATCACAACTGGTTAAATCCAGGACAAATTGGGCTGGTTCAAACAGATGCACACGCCACAGACTCATCTGCACATGCCGCCCGTCCGCACATGTCTGCAGATTTGTACGTCCCCACACTATGTAGATCTCCTTCTTGTCCTTCATATATTTATTGGCGCCCGGTGGACACCTCTCTGATGGACGAGGACCTGGGGCTGGTTTGACAGGTGATGTTGGCATGGCGCCCACAAGTCAAAACACACAGCATTTTGATAAATCCGGAAGTAACTCCGAAATGCCCGCAACGGAAGCAACTTTGAACAAAAGAAATAACGTTATGAGGTCATGAAAGAGCCAACGTATGCAAATAGTAGGTGTCTGTAAGATTTTCTGAGAGATTTTGCGTGAAGTGACGGGATTTCGCCGGCTCCACGAACTGGAATACGGCCAAATGTGGAATCCACATCACCGGCTTCCAAAATCTGTTATGTATTTCATAGACATGTTCAGGGAAGGAGGCCGGAGAGGCAGTCCCCCCTGAGTCTGCCGACTGTGTTCCAAGGTTGACAGCCCGCTGCAGACACACGTCCTAACCAAGTCAACACACACGGTACAATTCCAATCAAATTGTTTTTCACGCGTCACCGACCCCTCTATCGAGATCGAATGTTGGTTGAGGTCACACATCACGGGGAACCTCCAAACCGTCACGCAGCCCTCGAAAATGCCTGAAACCTGCAAAAAAAAAGACGAAAAATCGGTCGGAATTTGGTGATGTCACACCAAAATTTGGCCGCTCTCGAATTATCGAATTGTTCGAACCATGTCACGCGTCACGCGGGGGGGGGGGGGGTTCGAACTGATGGACAGTGTGTATCTCATGATCCACCCAGATCTACATATGTCCGAAACGCTGTGCAGACAGGGCCCTGGATGCAGTGAATGTTCATGACGACGTAGGGTAAGAATCCATGTGAAGCTTCATGAAACGATCGCCAATTATGAGAGAATCATTTGGACTTGCGTTATCTCACATTTGTTAGTAATCATCGAAGATCGTTGAATTCCGGACAATTACCGCCAATTGTCAGTGGCGGTTTTACCCGATGGTGTCAAGTTGAGGAGGCCTGAGTGTACTCGCTCTGCTGCTTGACTAGCCTGTGGTCCTTATCTGCCTACAAATCAGGCTAAAAAGCAGCCGCGACCCTCGTGACGACGAGAAAGTGACGCGTATGCTTACCATATGCACACTCTAGAAAGTAGAAATCGCCGTACGTTACGACTGTAAAAATATCTGGTCTTTACGGCATCGACTTTCCGCCCATATGGTACGGTTCTGCCAGTCTGGGCACCGTATAAACCTGTATACAATCGGAACCGAGGTTACTGACCCAATTGAGGGATGGTGAGTTCGGAGACATCCTTTCTTACCTCCATGTGTCCGTGTCAAACCTCGGATTCTAACTTGACGCCTTCCTCGCGAAGTTTCGACCAAATTGTCCTATAACCGTGAGCAGGACAGTCATATATGTCTTTTAACACACGGAGACCCAATAACCTGGAATGAGAGATAAACATCAACCCCTAATACAACCACGTATGTCAGTACTGAATTTAGTCTTTCAATTCAATCAGTTAATGAATAACCAAAAGATGTTACTTGGTTGGCTGGTCATCATGATCAGTAAAGACTCACGGAAGACAGAGGATCAGGAAGTGTCGGAGGCAGTCCACAGAAGAAAGAGGTATCCCCCAATCCGCGGAAAAAGTCGGAAAATCACAAACCATCACTGTAATAAAGTTGGGGAGGACCTCGTTGCAGATTGGCCTTGCTGAGCTGTGCAGGAGTATACACGCATAGATTCAAGGGCCAAGTCATTCAAACTGCGACGCATCATGATCCTTATATGCAGGTCATGCATCGGTAAGACTGTAAGTTCGTCTCTGGCGTCTCTGGCGCCTTGGGCAAGGCGCGAAAGACGTCAAAGACCAAAATTTCCAAAGACGTCGCATCTCTCCCAGGCAGATTCATTTTTCTTAGCAAAAATGTCCATCTTGGTAAAGATGGCGAAGACGTCGTTTATCTTGCGCAGGTAATGGCATTTCATGTTCCACGATCACTCAAAGACGATTAAATGGGCAGCAAAGACATGTATTTTGGCGGAGAAATAGAACGAATACAATACATTCGGTAGCGACGCAAAAAAATGAGATAGCTAAGAGTGAAACAGACGAGATAGCTACGGAGAATATCCAACCTTGATCTAATGCGAAATGAGGTCGCAAATGCCTGTACAATAGAGAATAAGAGAATGTGCCAGAGGAAACATTAGCTTAGGCGTCCGCCATGTGCATGCCCCCGTCACGCAATCGTCTTCGTCGAACCAAACGGTCCTGCCGATCGTGTACTCCGAGCTGCGCTCGCGGGTCATGGAGATTGGGGAAGCGTGCCCATTACAGACGGGTGAAGGTGGAAACAACTCTGTATCGTCTGCAAATATAGCCTAACTATCACGTGTGTGAAGGCGAGTCGTGCATCTGTTGACCGGCCTGGACGTGTGGGGAAAGATATTGGGCAAGCTAGTCGATGCTGAAATGCCAAGTTAGAATAGGCCAAAGCGAAAGTGGAACGCACCGGACGTAAATGCCCGAAGTTCGGGATAGTCCACATTGACTTGACCGCGCGGGGTTGGATTGACTATCTTCTTTAGAGGGCTTGAGCTGAGGAAGCTTGGGATGAAACAGCTTATATTGGGCTTGAAACGTAAGCAGATTGAAGTCTTGGAGACGACGGAGGGCTTGAAGAAGGCCTTGAAGAATTGAAGAATGAGGCTTAATGTAAGGATGGAAATGAGGTAAGTCAAGGGTGTGGCATGCGCGCCAGAGGCAGAGATAGCAATTCGGGAAGAGCAGCAAAGGGCCGGACGATACTACGCTTGAGCAAACGGAGGATGAGGAGCGAACCGGGTTACTTCGGCGGGCCGTTAAGAGAGCTAGGGGGCGTGAGCTGGAGTTGCGAATGTGGGAGAGAACAGCCAGAAAAATCCCCAAATTACGCCATCTGCCAATCAGTTACCAACCCATCCGCACCCCATCTGTATATCCGACAGTGGTCGATCATCCGATGTGAATCGGAGTCGGTGTATGCTCAGAATTCAAGATCCTCTCAAGACTCCCCTACAAACAAAACACAGTGCAATCAGATCTTACACCCGATTTTCTATAGTTTGGCTGGTAAAGTTTTATCGTGTATTGTGGACCGATCGGTCTCGATCACAAGGTCGTTCTCTTTTGGCCTTCTTCGAAACACACGCCAAGAAATTCCCGAACCAATCGAGAGACGTCGGTGTTTTCAAACACCAACGATCGAAACACAGCCCAGGAAGTGGGGTGGGACGGTGGCGGCCAGGGTCCCTTTCGGGATGTGCCGAGTTGTAGCATTGTACATCGGCCGAAAATACAACTACCACTACACCCTCGGCGAGCTCGCCGCTTTTAAGGCTGTAGATCTAGGGCATATAAGAAGCAGCTAGAAAGCACACTGACCTTCCTGTGAGATACCAGAAAGCTAAACACCTCTCTCGTGCTTCGAAAGCCCGCCGTGGCGAACTGGATGGCCGGCCTTTTTAAAACGTGGCAGGACGGACAATTCATCATGATAATGGCAGAATTGCACGTCAAACAAAGAAACAATCGGTCGGCATTCAACATCTTGCTGCGGTCAAAAAAATACACCTCTTCCTCCTCCTCCTCGGACGTCAAGCGTAGAACAGCAACACAAAAAAAAACAGGGTAAATGCCGTAAACAGATCATGGCGAGAGCTGTTGGATAAGTAAGGCAATGACGTACGGGACTGTTGATGAGTTAGACAGCGAATAGAAATAAATAATTCATTTAGACGGAACCTGCTAGAAATCCGATCAAGAATGAGGACTCAATTCGTTACCTCAAATGGAAATTCGGCAAATCCCGCCGCCATGTCGTACCCCCAAAGAAGGCACCAACCCAATATTAATGCTAGGTGTCAGTTTTTTTTTTTGGCGATGCTTCAAACGAATACGTTTGACGCGTTAGGACGTGGACCTCTTTCCTAGCTACCATGGCGAACACCAACTTGCATGTCCCTAATGCGCTCGACGAGCACCTCCAGTAGGCCCCGTAAATCTGCTGGGTGGCGAAAGCGCGTATCTCACCCACTTTTCTAGGGATGTCATCCTGACATTCAACATTGCGGGCCTCATGCTCACAGCATTGTTATTGTTTACGATTGCATATGCCGCCTGGAACCCCGTCTCGCGGCATCATCTTAACCGCGTCAGCCTCCGACTACTTGTTTGCGCGTTAATATCAAAGTAAGGAATTCTGGGTCCTCCTGTTCACATATTTCACGGTTTTTAGCCTCATTTTCGCCGCGAGTTCCATTCCGGTCTTCCCGGGCCCTAGTGCTGGATGCAGTTTTATGGCGTTCTTCGGGATGGTGCGTACACGAAGCCCTTCGCCACCTCACTAGCTGTTGACCACTCTATAGAGCGTCCTCATGTTCTCAGCATGTATTTTCTTCTGCATTGCAGTCAATCTACAGTTCGTATAGATGTTATCTTCCCCATGACTCAATGAATCATGCGCACACAGACTGGTGCTGGTACACCACGTCAACGGCAACTTTATGGAGAAGTTTTACTACATCGGCTCCGTCGCGGCCGTTGCCATTCTGAACATCGCGCCATACGCCGCTGGCCAGTTCGGGTACTACAACGGTACCTGCTGGTTCAGTGATTCGCGCCCCGATGTGCAGTTCCACTGGCTCCTCGGGTCCCAGGCTGTCTGGATCCTGCTCATGTCCACAGGCGAGGTCGTGTCTTTTTTTATTATCCTGAGGTACATGTATCGAGTGAGTCGCATTTCGTTTGTGATATGGGTGATATTTGGCTGAAGGATTCTGCAGATACGCCGGGAAAGGGTGTTGACGTCGTCATTCAATACGATTCCGAAGCCGCCGATAATGGCGTACCGCAGCATCATTCTCCGAATCGGTTTGCACAAAGTCTTTATAGCGTACGGGTATTTAATACGGCGTTAGGTCTCTACCCCCTCCTCTCGTGCAGCCTGAACTTTACCGGGTCTATTCTGGACATCTGGCTAACCAAAAACCCTGTCCCCACCGAACTGGTAGGTGATCTTCTTTTTCTCAGCCGAGAGCGGCTCAGCTGAACCTTCCTGCGTACAGCAATGGCGACTCTCGTTTGTCGGTGCGTTTATCCAACCTTTTCGTATACTCCGACACCATACCTTCAACCAGACTTCTGCGTATTTGGCTTGCGCCCCAGCCTATACGCCCTCCTTGCAGCAACGGATCCAGTACACCATCCCTAATATCCCCTACGGCCTCAGCTGACCATGCACCATCTCGTCAGGGCTTCCTCCGCGCCATACGTGCACTCCAAAACCATAGCAAATCCACACACTCCACCGGTACTGCCTCCAGTATCGGGCTCCCGAGCTCGCACAAGATGGAGCGGTTCTCGATGAACAGCCGCGTGCTCGTGCACGTGCAACTGGAGCAGGGGAAGAACTCGTCGTGGAAGGCAGAGGGTAACAAGTCGCGTCTGAAGCAGAGTAGTGCGGCCTTGACGCCATTCGGGGAGCAGAGTGTAGGGAGTCACGGTGGCGCCGGCGGGGCAAGGGGGAAGCCGCCATTTGTGGAACAGGAGCCAGAGCAGAGTGGGTCGAGTCAGGGAGAGCAGGGGCGGGAGAGAGAGGAGGAGCTGGATGTGGAAATGCAGATGCGCTCAGGGGCGGAGGATATCGCGCGGCAGATATGATTAGCGGCTGTGAACAATACTATCCAGTAATAATGTACGAAATACTACAATAATATATCCGTGATAATGGGCGACTTCCCGTAAGAATTAAATACTCCTTTAGAAAGGGTTTCTCGCAGGGGTACCTACGGACACTGTACAGAACGTGTGTGCTTCCCGTCCTCACATACGCATGCCCGGCATGGTGGACAGGCAAGGCAAAACTCGCCGAGATGATAAGGAAAGTGTGGAACCAGACACTCCGCCATATCACAGCGGCATTCCGATACGAGCCCTAGAGCTCGAGGCATGCATCCCGTCAGTGGAACATACGCTGGACCTCATCCGAGACCAGTATGCGACGCGTCTGCACCGTCTCCGATATCGAAACCCCGCCATCCAGAAGCTCCCATGCGAGTGGCGCGAAGGCGAGCCCGCGGCAGCTCCCCCGCCACTCCCGCCGCACAAACGGGTCAACAGAAACCGCGAATCACCGCCGAAGACGACGAGGCTGCAGATGTTGGCGAGGTCGACCTACCCACCGGAGCTAGGCGAGAAGGTATATCCTTTCCAGTCCGCACCATGGAGGAAGACAGCACGCGATTTGGGCGGCCGAGTTTCGATCAATGCGAACGAGGCAAGGGTGAAAAAGTCGGAAGCAGTCAAGGAACACGAGAAAAGGGCAAGCAAGTATGAGGCACCACCCGAACACCTGCTATGTACTCGGACGGCTCGCTCCTGGAGGACAAGAAGCGCTCGAAGCGCTGCGTGTGCTACGGAGGGTCGGATACCACCAGGGAGTGCATCACACGAATTGGACCAATGGGATAGATGTAATATTTTTCAAACGATAGAATGCACACACCGGAAGATCTTGAGGTTTGGATAAAGTTTGTGCCGGCGACTCGGATATTAAACGCACACTCTCAAGCAGCCGGTTTCAAGATTCTATCGACAAAAGCTGGCACTTGGAAGCGGAAGCAAGTGAAAGATATTAGGAAGAGCTCGACACCTCTTGCACCGTTTCTGTAGCAAGGACATCGGCATGTACATGTACAGTGGCGACGAAATGTTCTGCACGCGGTTGTTTCTGGCCTGAATCGCTTCAAATAAAATATAGGCATACTTTTTGAGCAATTTGAGGAATTTAGACACATGTAATTCATACTTTACCTGTCTTGTGCCATAATAAAAATAATGGCGACTTTCCAAAAATCGACTTTGTCAATTGGTTATAAACTGCGAAATGGTGTAGATAGTCTGAAAGCACTCTGAAAGTAGACCTGAATCATGAGACCGGCGAGGCTTGGGCTGAGGAGCTATCCAGAGACCCGGAAGTTGGGGCGTGGGCGCCGTGACACTGAGCCCGAGGCCGTAGATCGTCAGGGCGGAGATTGCGCCGGCAGGCTGCATGAAAGTGGATGAGGTTTGGGTCAGAAAAGGCTCAATCAGTGGAAGAAATACTTTAGAAGGTTTACCTGGATCGCAGGCATACCCACGATACGAGTGATACCTGGATGTAAACAAGCCTCAGCATTCTATTGTCAAGAGAACCGAAACAAGAGCGACGAAAGAAGAGCGAGATGAAACCCCGCGTGCACCACATTGAGCCATTCGCGGGGAAACCCTCAAGGTGTGCGCTGAATGTCTTGATGATGTCCGAACGAACATGGGCGGATCATCTTTCCGTAAATATTTCGAAGACACCAATACCGAACGGAGGTGTAGTATACGTAGTTCTTTACATGGGTAGTTTAGTCTTCTGGGATCCAGTACCTCACCCACTCAGCTCGGCGTGAATACCTGGATTCTTGACGGCTCTTGTGGGGTCCGTTTTCTCTACTAATTACGTGGACCTCTCGAAGGGTCACTACCTAAATCTGACACGCCATATCCACCACAGAAGCCGTCCGGCTGTGGGGGCTACCCACACACTTCCTCGAGGGCTTTGCGCTCTCATCCGTCGGCAGCGCAGTGTCCCCATCCTGGAAGCCCGCAGTCGCGGTCTGCGTTGTATCTTCGAGCGAGTGCGTGCTGATCGACTTGACGCCGCCCTCATCGGCGTGGTACGTTTTGGCGTACTGCTCGATGTGTACGCGGGTGGGGACCGCGAACTGGAAGTTGACGTCTTTCCCGATACAGCGCGTCTCTATGGGGCGATGTAGCGCCATAATTGCGCGGATGAAGGCCTGCGGGGGTGGCTGTCGGCCCAAGCAGCCATGATTTCGATTAGAGACGTACGGGGTCCGTTGCAGCGAGGATGCCGTAGATGAGCGGGCGCACAGAGTAGATAGCCAGATCTACAGGGGTTATTGTTGAGTTGGCGCGAGATGACGGCATTGCAGACTGACCTGCGATGCCCAACCGCCAATTCTGCAGCGAGGCGAAATAGGATATCGGGATGCACGATAATAGAGGAACACACCAGCTCTGTTAGAATCGGGTTTTTGACTCCGTAAAGATCGAGGATGCAGGTTGAGAAATTGATGAGACACGAAACGAGTGGATAGAGGCCTGGTTAATGTACATTTGATGTGAATGCATCGCAAGGCAAATATGCTTTCCTGCGCACCAATTCGGAGGATGATGTTACGATACTTTATGATGGGAGAGTCGGGCAGGGTCCAGTCGTCCGGGTAGGCGTTCTCGCCATTTTGCGAGTCGCGACGATACCGGCGTGAAACAAGCTTCAAGTATAAGCGGTTAGTATATTGCAAAGGATGCGCGAGCAGGACGACACCTCATATGATACAATGTATCCGACAATCACTAAGAACGCAAGAATTTCGCCAGTTGCCATGGAGAGAACCCAGAATGACTGTGTCCCGATAAGCCACCGGAGCATCGTGTCCGGGTCGCTATTGTCAAACCAACAGGTCTCGTTGGTGTGGTTCAAGCTTTGTCCATGACTCAATCCAGGCTTTTCTAGTCTGAAACCTGCTGAAACACTCACCCAAATTGCCGCGAAGCATACGGGATGATGTTGCATATCGCGCACAAAACCAATGTGCCAAGGATGTAGTACTTTTCCATTTTCTGGCCGTTGATCTGATGCACAAGAACCAACCTGTAGAACGTTCGAATTGATCTTTGCCGTGTTGAAGACGGCCTACTGCAGGTTGAGCGCCATACAGAAACACATACCGGCCGAGGTCATCAAGCTGAGCTAGATTGGGATGAGTAATATGAACGGAAGTGCATAATAGGTAGGACATACATTGACCAGGAAGGCCACAAAACTGCAACCCGCACTCGGTGCGGAACTCAACGTTCCAATAACGAAGGCGATGCCAAAGACAAAGCTGCCGCCACGATGAGTTGGTGGCCATCAAATATAATGCTAGTTACTCACTTGGCTATGAGGGCGTAAACCAGCAATCGGAAACTGACACGGTTCAAATGCTGCCGCGACACGGGGTGCCAGGCCGTGTATGCGCAGGCGCAGAGCACCGTGAACGTCAAGCATACCCCTGGGACCATCAAGCTTAATATCAGAGCCCTGGAGTAGAATTGAGCATGAAAGCATATGCTATTGAAGCGTGAATGAAATGCGTACCCAATATGCTCGTCGAAGGCGGTTGTGGCATGTTGGTCAGAGAGGCCCATGGTGGGAGAGTGAGGGCTTGAATTTTAGGACAGGAAGTCGAGGGCTTAATATGTGCCACAAAGGGTCGGAAAAGTGGTGTTCCGGAGTCGTAAAGACAGGCCCCGTCTCTTGGAATTCCACCGTAACCGTATGCGGTCATGGCCATTTTTTTTGCCACACGAGAAGGTATCCGGTAAGGTCCGAATATCGTAAAACCGGATCTATACGCGCACGGTACACCGGTTTCTAGAACGACGCCAAATCATTATCAAGGGCGAGTGAGTTTGCAGACATAGGGATTATCAACATTACGTAAGTTTAGTATATTCACCTAGGTGATGAAATGGCTAGGTACGAGTCAGAAGGAGTAGTAAATGCAGATATAAGAATCGCTCACCTCAGTCTTCGCACGCGCAAACTTACGGAAAGTCTGAGGGGAGACGACTCGAGGCACAAAGTATGTAATCAGTTCGGGACTATCCACTGAGACCATGTGGAAACATGAAAGGTACCGTAAGCCCCTTGGTAAGCCCGATGTACCCTCGGAGAGCCATATGCTGTCAGATGGGACGCTCACGAGTTGCCGTACGATGTGTAACCTATTGGTGGGGATTGGATGGTATGGCAACACGCACTGGACAGCTTCGTAATTCCGCGCCGGAACTTCGGCAAGCGTGATTGGCGGCGGGAAATGACCCATTAGGATTGTCGGACCCCAGATGCATGTCAGAGATGTCGGTGGGGGTATCCAGCAGCTACCTTCAGCAGGTGCTGTATATATTCTTCTGGGCCGTTATTTATTTGGCTAAACCCCAGCTTATTCTGCGCGCCCACAATCAACTCAAATTTCAACAAGCGCGTATGGCAGTCTCAGCCAGTTCCTTTTCGGGAATGTGTTTGCATTTTTGGTATTTCTTGAGTGTAGCACAAATCTTGTCACTCCCGGCTCTTCTTTGCAGCTAGTCACCTGCCGGGTGCGAGTAACACTTGGAAAATTCAGATGTGTTTATAGCTAGCTGTAATGACTCCCCGAAGCATATGGGCAGATCGGATAACCATCAGGCGTGGTTTAGGCTGTTCTCCATATTTTGCGGTCACTGGCGCACATCCAACTATACCATTGGACATAGAAGAAGCAACTTGGCTGGTAGAATATCCAGAGGATATAATATCAACTGAGGAACTCATTGGTTTAAGGGCGAAGGCCTTGGCCAAGCATATCCAACATATAGACGAGATGCGAGAGCGAGTTGATGCAGAAAAACTGACGGCTGTGAGAAGATACGAGCGTGTTCATGACAATAAGATCAAGGATTATAATTTCCAACCAGGGGATTTGGTTTTAATACGAAACACCCAGGTTGAAAAATCCTTGAACTCTAAAATGGCACCTAGATATTTGGGACCGTGGCACGTATCTCTGGACCCACAATTCCCATTTTGTCGCCCGTCTTCCGGAAAACGTGAGCCTATGAAATATTTTGAGCATGGGGGAGACAAGGAAAATGCCGCGCATCGGTGGGAGTAGATTGGTAGAAATAAACCAGCGCGAATAGACTATTTAACCCCTTAAATGGAGCTGTCTACCAAGTCAATGAACTCTCTTTCCACAGAACAATAATCTTCACCGATGATTCTTTTGAAGTCGAATAGAGGGATGACTGCAAGAGTTTAGCTGAGAATGGCAGAACTTACTTTAATCTCAGTGACACACACGACGCGGGTGAACGTTCCGAATACCCAAGGTTAAACACACATTGAACTTCATGGACTTGCTGAAAGAGATGGCAGGACGGCACGTAAAAGTTTATGTAAGTGATTTGAATGGATAACTTTCGGAGTTCCGGGACAGTTTCTTTGAGGTCATATGCCTGAGAAATCGAGCATTGAATAGATCCACTGCTACGACACCCGATAAAGATGACGGTTGAAGAAAATAGAATGCTGTCAGTTGTCAAGCGGTCCAGGACTTACTGTTATGTTAATGTCTCAAGGATAAAGGAAGGAATTATAATTCCTCCATAGATGCCATGCAAGCCTATAGACGCGTGAATCGAGGTGTCGCAGCATGTATCGCCCGGGACACCAGACGCGACTTATGACAGTTCACGGCACGTGCCAAATGTACCCCGATTTGGTCATTCACAGGCACTATCCGAGAGTTTACCAAGTTTATGGAGTTTACGAAGTTTACAGAGATTTGGTACCCTTTCCAAGTCAAGGATTTACTGAATGGCTGAGACGCTGAGAAACTGTATCAGATTGTTCGATCAACAATAAAAGTGAATCCAGAATTGCCGGGGGGACATAGGCAGCAAGCCGAGGGAAAAGAGAGATCCAGACCTTCAGCATCAGCGTGGAAAGGGAATGCGGAATAAACTTGCGAATGTGAGACCACACTCAAACATCGTGTTCCGTGAGACCCAAGGTTTCAAGTACGCAAGGCCGTAGTGAGAAATACATCGTTGCCACGCTCGAGTAACAAGAGCTTGGACAATGGCAGATTTGAAGAAATCTCGCAACCTAAGCAAAATAATTCCAGAAATTAAGGCAGGATGCGACATCAAAGAAAGCGTCCGAATCCTTGTTTGTCGTGCCCAACAGTGAAATGAAGGTTGAAGAACCCATTCAACCACTGTTTCCCAATAGGTCCCGTAGTTGAAGGGAAATTGAAGCGGCTATTCTGTCGCAGGAAGGATTTGAGGCTCTTACTTGTAGGCTACTGAATGCCCCGTAGATCTGCTGGTGATGCGAGATATCACGGGATGAAAAACGGTCGCAGAATGAGGCAGACTCGGAGCTGCGGTTGATCGGCCGAAGTCGGAAGCAAGTAGTCTTTTCTTCCAAACAGACATTCGTTCACGCAGCACTTTACACTTCTGCTTAAACTTTCAGGTGACGAGCGATCCCGTAATTTCAAAGGTCTCTAAAAATTGCCTTGATTGACAAGAAATAGTTTTTGCCATCTCGGCGAACAGAAAAATCGAATTGAGTGAACATTTGGTCGAAATGGTCCAGTAGCTGATTCCTTTATCTCGGAATTATTCAACTAATGCTTTTCCACAGGGGCTTGTACTGCCAATTATGACGGGTCGTTGCATCGGTTGGAGTCCGTTGGAATCCGACCCAAGGTTGCATTGCAGTTTGAATCCTCCTTATCAAAAGATCTCCGACGGTTTCTGGCTGCTGTCGTCTCCTGTTGATATCGTTCTTGGGCTACTTCCTACCCTGCTGAGCGGGTACGGAAAATTATCTAGCTTCTCACTCCTACCAGAGATCTACGCCCTCTTAGCAGCTCTTTCCAGCTCGATTACTCCATCTATGCTAGCTCCCACCTGACCGTATCCTGTTCTTGGACGCACCAGCGCCAACCAAAGTAAAGATCCACTCGGGCTCGACACATTGAAGTCTTGTTGTGAGCTCCTCGGAGACTGCATTTCCTCTGAAGATGAGAGCTCAAAGTTTCGAGTCCAATGTCATGACAGAAATCTGAACATCACATCTGAGTCCACAAATCCCTTGCCGGTTGAACTTGAGATCAACCCATTGGATGCAGGAACAGACAGCGGAAGACTGACTCCAGGTTTTTATTTGCGCAACACTTGCATTCACATCGTGCACTGGAAAGTGAACGTGTTGAAGCGTACCTGGGTATGCACAACCATAATCTTTCATTGAATACGGGCGGTGAGGATCGGAGTCAAATTTATCTGTGCACATATCCGCAGAGGTTCACGGTGATAAGAGGTTTGAGAGAACACTAATAAAAAAATGATTTCGACTTTGTGAAGCTCGGGGAAGAAGATGAGCATTTCGTTCTCAAGAAGAGGACTGAAACAAACTTGAAAAAGTAGCATCTATCAGCCCACCTTCATCCAGATACTCTCAACGATATCGGTGGCAGCTAGATTTAAGATAAGCCTCAATCCGAGCTTTACCAGGTACGAGGTGAAAAATAACCTCTTGCATGGAGACTGAACCTGAATATTGATTTTTCTCAACAAGGGACTGCATAAAGGCACATTTTTAACTCACCTCGAGGTATAGCGCGATAGTACCGCTTTTCACTGCGTGAGCCCCCGGTAGTTGCAGTCTGACTGCCCGGTCTATGTCTAATAGGCCAAGGTAGGCTAAAATCTGACCTTTGCCTACAGCTTCGACTATGGGGTAGTCCAATGCCAGTGGCAGAGGTAGAGTTTGCATTTAAATTGAAGCGTTTTGAGGTGACGAATCAGACAAGGGCCTCGGTCTGTGGAGGTCTGTGGTCTCGGTCTCAGCCGCATGATCGGGGTTTGGGATGCTGATCCCTACCAGGAATAAATATAAACCCTTATAAACCGCGACCCTGAATATGATGGCTGAGCCACCGAAACTGCGCCCATACTATAACGTATTTTACATTTGCCATTTGCCATTTTGGGAGGCTGAACAGTGAACCCACTCCAACCAACACCAACCCAGACTCAGGTTGGCCAAGGTTGGCCAAGATAGGCACACCACCGTCGGCGAAGATCTGCCAAGGTGGGCAGACTTTGCCTTGGATGGGTGTTGATAGTTACGTGATGCTGGTGAGTACCCCATTCGTGACTCGTCGACTTGTCCTTGGTTTTCTTACGGGTGATCTCTTTCTTTCCGGCATGTACTCAGTTCGCCTATAAGTATGTGTGTTCAGCTGGCCGCCACACTAAAGCTGTGGACCTATTGGGAAATGGGCTGCCAGCCTTCGGGAGGCTGGTCCCAGCTGGAAGCGGCATGGATTCATCACTTTTTTTTCCAGCTAGGAAACACGTGGGTGCCCTTTGGTGGTCCTTCGAGGGCTCAGTCGCGGATAACATAAAATGCGGCGCTCAAGCGACCACCCGTCAGCGCGCCGTCACCTTCCCCTGGTGATAGTTGGAAGAAAAGCAAATCACTCTATCAAAGTTATAATACAACAGGGAAACGGTCCAAGATACGACGATCCTCCGGAGAAAGTCGAGCGCGCACATGCGTGGTTGTGGATGAGGTGAAATGTCCAGGGGACCTGGGCGCGTGGTAACCGAGCGATGACAGGGGGGGTAGACTGACTCGTTCATTGGTTTCTCTCGATGGTGGGACCGGCGGAGGCAGCACGAGGGGATATTCTGGCCCTCGACCGTGAAACCGTGGTGGTGGCAACCCGAGAGACCTCAGTTCAAAACTGGGGCTAACTGGCGACTGCGATCCCCGCGTGGAGTCGATCTCATCCGAGTGCGGCGGAAAGCGATCATGATTGCTGCATGTCAGGTTGCTGGTGAACACACCATCTGGTACGCAAATGCATCGCAAGTAGTCGTAGTTGTCTACGACGGGAAGGCGTGTGTAGTCGGAGGCCTAGGAACGAGAAATCAGGGACGGTCCGAGCCTTCTTCGGGATTCCCCACCGAAAAGTAGGCGACGATATGCCATTTGCGTGTGTTGGAAAACCCTGGCACGCGAACAGTGACAGAGTAGGTTTGCTTGGTGAGTCCATTTACTTTCGATGGGCGATCCTTTCTTTTTGGGGGGCCAGGAATGGGCAAGTGAAAAGCCTTGCTGGCACTAATACAGGCGGATGTCAGTGAATATACCGAAGAGGCGGGACGAGACGAACCGGCGGGCAGCTTTGGCCTGCTTCTCCTCCTCGGTCGTCTCTATTTTTTCGTCGTAGAACAGGTAATTACCACGCATCCTGCTTTGGGACCTTTGATAAAATACCATCAATCGGCGGGATGGAGCGAGAGGGGGATAAATTACCATCGTCTACCTTCGGTCCACCGCACCAGGCCTCCCTCGCCATTGTCTTCGGACTCTTCCCATACGAAGACATTACCACTCCTTAGCTGTTCGCTCTCGTGGGGCAGGAGTCGCCGTCGTATGAGAGGGAGGATATTTAATCGGACGGCCTCTAAAACTTTGTGTGCATCGGCAACGTCGCGTATGTCTGGTTATGAATCGAACAGATCAGACGGGGAGAATAAAAGAGCCCGGAACGTACGAAGGGCGGGATGGGTAACGTAGGGTCCTGGCGTTATGCCCGGACGAAAGGACATTAAGGGCGGGAAGATCATTCTTGCTGTAGTTGTTATTTATCGGGAGCGAAATAGAAGAGGAGCCATTTGCTGTATAAATAACTAGAGGGAGAACCATCGATTAGGTAGTAAGGATGTCACCATCCGCGAGGGTGCGGTTTGGTAAGGAGATGACGGACCGAATTTCTATGACCAATCAAGCCGTCTTAGAAGCGACGCCTTCCGTCCGATTCTAATTGCTCTTGCCTAACTACAGCATGTACCTGATCCTTTCCCTAATCGGGGCTGTGTCCAATTCGAACTGTCTCGGACCGCAGGTCAGTTCTCGAGGTCGTGGTAACTCACCGCGAAAGACAACGGTAGCGTGCCCCGAGCCTAAATATGGAGTTTCAAAAAATCAGAGCTGGTTCGAGTGTCGCACTACCCTCCCTTTCATGGGGCCCCGTTGAGGCGCTGCTGATTCTACGACGGGAAAAGTGACCTCACACCCGTCAAGAACCTTCAAGGGAGTATGGGGCAACGACTTGACGAGAACAGGTAGGCGGGACCCACGGGCGAGTGTCACGTTGCCTTAGAACGGTATTTTATTTGCAAGGTTCATGAGTGAATAGACTGTACCTGGGAAGTCCAAAGGCGATGCGTTATAGCTTGCGAGAAGTGGAATTGCTAAGCCCACCGATAGATTTTAGACTCTTTTGCGAGTTTGAGAATTTGTAGGGGTTGGGAGAGTAGCATGACCGTCCCAACATTGCTTCATACCTTTAGGTTTCATCTCTCCATTGGTCAATCATCTGGAAGGAAGACAGGCGTGAGACCCGGAACGCACGAGCAGACGAGGTCATTGGGGTGTCTATGACGAAGATGAGCAAATAACAAGGTTTGTGAGTGTGAAAACCTACCCATACATGATGAACTTGACGGCGGATTGTTTTCAGCGGCAGATTAAACTCCTGAGGTCCGAGTGAAAGGGAATGCTTGCCCCGAAAGCGATAAAACGACGGTTATTACCGCTCTCTCTAACGTGCCGCAAATCGTTGTAAGGGGCCGTAGGAACACGATACTCAAGACCTGCAGAAACTGTTTCGCTAGGCGCCACGACCGCGCCACCACATGATTTCTCCGCGGCGAACCAAGAGTCTTCTGTGCCCTGATGTGCCCAGAATATATCGCCGAAAACCCATGACTCCGAGGAATGTCTTCGGTCTGAATGCGGGGCAATATGGGAACGAAGACTCGGTAAGAGGAAGACGATTTGGCCGTGTGAAGAAAGTGCATCCGTTCCCGCAAGCTCCGCGTGTAGAATCAAAGTCAGGGAAATCTTAGACCAAACAGACTCGAAACCTGAGACACGCCATACACACGTGACATGAAATCTTCCTCCAGCTCTCGCTGGTTCCTGCTAGCTCCGCCACCCTCGGTATCCTCCGGTTCTACGTTGAACAGAGAGTCATAAGATCGCGCGGCTTTCTCGGCCTCCTGAGCGCGTGCAAGCTCCATGTCCGCTTTTTTCTGTGGCCGTGGCAGAGGTTAGAGCTACGTTTCCTCGTACCCACCTTAGAATGCCCCCGTAATATCATGGCGCCTAAATTGCATTGGGTTCTAAAGAGTAAGTTAGCCATTGTAGGCAGGTCTAGACGAAGAAAATCGGCGGACGGGTGTTGAAGTCTGGGAGGAGAAGTTGTAAATACGGCCTAAGCCTCCAGTTCCTTGGCGTCAGTATGAGGGGCAACATCTTTCAGCTCGATAAATGACATGGCGGTCCTCCAACTTAACTGCGCAGAAAAGGTTAGATCAGTCTTAGCGACAGGAAGTTAGACGAAGAAAACGGAATTTCGGGCGTCCGACATACCGCAAGGGAAGCGTTGCGGTTTCTATTTCGGCTGAGAAGATTGAAGACGTATGAAATGCATGTGATCTCTGGTTACGGCACTGGGAGGAGATGGAAAACGGCAGGGAAGGCGACATACACGGGCGTGCGTATACGTACTGCTGCATACTTCATCGGTCCACGTCGTGGGAGACTGTATTGGAACACAAGGGCGATATCTCGCTGAAACCCCGCATTGCGAGGGCATTGATTAGTTTCCGCACAAGCAGTCGATCCTAAAAACAAGTCAGGGATTGTGAAGAAAGTGGATTATACCGCTCCTCACATCCACTGGTTTAAATTGGGTGACATCTGAGAGCAATGGGCAATGAAAATAGCGGCATCTTGGCAAGTCGTCGCGCACCGACGTTAAAAGGGCGTTCGCAAACGAAGCAAACGTCGACGTCGACGTGTCGTGCATGAATTGAATACCCTATGTGGGTCGTCGGCCGATGGTACTACTCCCACACGAATGCAAATACCTGGATAGTGTCACATTCTTCCAGGAATAACCCTTGAGGGCCCTCCATCAGCCCTGTTTCCTGTCCTGGCGCATCAGAAAGGAGCGACATATGCGAATATCGGTAAGGTATACTCCGTCGTACCGTGTAAGCATTTCATCTCCACCGGTCCAGTTTCCCTCCGCATCCTCCACTCGGGATTTTCTGGATTGTACGCGGGACATAGAACTGGCGATTAAATCCGATCAGTACCCAACGTCTTCAAGCTGAACCTCCGACGATGCGTACCCAGCATGCATGTCCGATTCTTCCCTATCAATTCGATAGCGACCCTTGCTGGCCAGGTCTTGCTTGTATTCGACGGGAATCCCGGCCTGCGAAGGATTGATTAAAATATGTACATCCTGGCCCAAGAAATTGGCGCGAACCAAAGGATCCATGCCGAAGAGGGGGTTCGTCGTTCGTAGGTAAAATAACTCTCCTGAGTATTCCGAAGTCGGTTCCGATGCAATTCAATCGCTTGTGTTCCTGCCACAGTGTAGAGAATCTCCTTCATGGCCGGCGGCGATTAGTTCGGGGTCGAGGATGTGGCTACCTGTCGTGTCTCAACGCCGTTGAACGCGATGGTCAGTGAAAAGATGCAAACATCAGTTACGTACTGGTCACGGTAGAGTATCCGGGCCGGCGGCCCGAGACCCTAGTTTGGTTGTTACCTTCTTTATAAAGTACGGTGTCCGTCTGAAGCCTTCTCAAACTCCGCTATCAGCGCTCTAGCAACCGACCTCCCCCAAAGTCTTCAAAACAATTTATTTGTTCGTAGATCCGCTTCTTGACTATTTTCAGCCGTCAAAAATAATATTTTCTATCTAGAGTCCCAGTGTTGTCCTTGACGGGGTTTGACGGCTCGTTATGGGAATGGCCGATCCTTGACCCCGTTTAGCTTGACCCCAGCTTAAGCACGATCCGACAAGTCCGAGGATGTTTTCGGACATATTCCGGATTAGTCCGAAAATCTTTTTGATTTTCTTCTGCGCCACGTCGGCTCATGATGTTATTCTTAACTCAAGTTGTGACCGGTCAAAGTCGGGTCAATGACCTGTTAATCATTAATAACTAGTCAAGAATCCTTGACCAATCGTCGAATTTTTTGACTGACTCTGACAACACTGATCTAGACGAAATATGCCTCCGCTTCGCTTCGGCACCAGGGTACAAAAAATGGAATAAAGCCAATGTATTGAAATGTGAGACTGAGACAAGATATGGCCTCCGCTACGCTTCGGTATATGTGACATGTAGAGAGGTAGTGGGGATGACTGGGAATTATGAATGCAGATAATATCAATACTAGGAATCAATTCATACGTGCAAGGTAAAGGAATTGGATAGCTAGCAATGTCTCGGGCAATCGACCCCCTCCCAAATGCAGACCACGTTTTTCTCTCCACATCCGCAAACACACTCAAGCACATCAAGGCTCTTCTCTTTCCACAGCTACGTGCATGCAATGCCCAAGCTCCTACGCCTCTGTCTATTCCCCCCCATTTACACTACCCAGAAAACTTTGCCTTCCAGCCCTTCCCCTCAACTTGCAGAACCTTTGGGATGCCCATGGTGAGTACACCACTCGGTGGCACACGGCGGTTTCAATGCAGCATCCCCCGCCATATTATTGGGTCTTCCGGTCCCTCTACACTAGACTCATTACTGTTCATGTATTTTTTTTTCCACCTGTTCCGTGTATAATATGGCATTGCGTGCACTCCTCTGTATAATCTAGTTTTGCCACCATCATGCCACCAATTTGTCTGCGAGTCCTCATTGTCCAGTTGCCTCCCAGATTGAATTCAAGAGCAATTGGTGTCACACTCCCAGTGATTGCGATAGAGGACTATAAGTGGCGCCGAGAAGGGTAAACTCTGGGAAAACGGAGTCGAAATATCGTGTTGGTGTACTTAGTTAATCTCAAGAATGTCAAGAAAAAATTGCTTGGAACCTTGAGAAGAGAAGAGGGACCCCGGACCATTACCTTGTTATTATCTTGCCTTTTTCTTCATGTCTTGACTTGAAATTGACGTGACGCGACGCCGCTTAGGCGCGGCACGCGCACCATAGTTCACGTGCTCTGCATTTGGGAGGGGGTCGATTGCACCGGTAGCTAGCAATGGAAATTGGCAGTGTCGCAGCATTGATGACACAGGGAAAATGAGCGCAGTTTGACGAGAGGAATGTAGTTACCGGGCTCTAGAATTTAAGGGCCTTACGACGTATTAATTTCGATTGTAAAATATTGCAGCCGTTTGCATAATTCCGTGAGTATGCAGGTTTTTTTTTTTTTTTTTGTGCGCTATCATGTGCATATGCCGCGCCCGCCGAAGCTTCAGAACTTGACTGAAGAGACTTCGAATTTTACGGGGGCTGTTTGGTGTACTTCCTACAGTTTTGCGGCCCAATCCCACCCCAGACCAACCCTGTGGCCTGCATTTTTGAGTCTCGGGAAGTGCAATCACCGCGTGACAACGCGGGCAAAAAAAAGAATTCGTGTCTTCACGGAATCATGGCTTGATCTGGAGCGGAGAGGCGAACCTTCAAACACCGGAATTATCTTTGAATTGCGGTTGGTCTCATTGAAATTCTAATAATTATGTTTTAATATTGACTTCCTGGGTTTAGCCTCCGCAGTCACAGTACTTCGGGTTCACGCCTTGAGATTTATGATTCTGTGGACCTAGGTGCGGTTTCTTTCTGGTCCACTTCCACCCGATAGCAGATTTGCCTGGACCCAAACTGGGTCAACCGCAAGCCGACTCGACACTGAAAGTATGGTTCCATACTGTACAGGATTTTCACCTTATGTCCTCTTTTATGTCTGCCTCTAGTTCTCATTCAGCTCTCTGCCTCTTTAGCTTGTGTTCTCCGTCCTTCAATTACGTCTGGATCAAACTCAATCTGTGGTCACCTATCCGGCCTGAATTTCTTTCGACCTTAGGGGTTTCTTTGGCTTGAATGACAACACCTTGAGCAGTGAAACTCCAGATAAATCATCTTGGGTTGGACCAGAGGACTAACATCCACTCTTGGTGGTAGACTATTGTTGAGCCATGTGGGGAGACTTCATTCAGGTACGCACACTCGTCCATTCTTCATTCCAACCCTCTGCCTCGAATCCTCAGATCTCTTGAGTCTGACTTGGCTGTCCTCGCAGTCGAGTAACTCATTCTTTCTCACGTATTCCCGGATCGACCTCGAGGTTCGCTTCACTCACCAACTTTCCTAGGTATCGATTTTTGCCCTGCCTCCATCAACAAGCCCGTCACCATCCAAACTACTCACTGAAATGCCATTGTAGACCATAATGACTTCCCCTACGAGAAGCAGCACGTGTGGAAGCACACCGTATGGTGCGGTACGCCTCCCCAGTCAGCAAGCAAATGAACGCGAGCTGGATTGTCCCCTTCCTGCGAAAACGTGAGAATGGTCTTGAGCCAATATAGCAGAACGGCCCGCTAAGAACGTGCAAGGTCAATTTCGCTCATGAAGAAAAAACCCCTGCGATCGCATTGGCGGCGCAGATATAAGTTAGCTTAGCGACTAGAGAAGCTCAACCGTGAGAAGGCCGCGGCTCCGGAGCGCTCCCGAGAATTGATCACCGCCATGCGAGGCCATGCGAGAGATTTACCGTCGGCCGAGCTGTATATGGATGGTCATCCATTCTCATGCACATACTTACGTCACGAGCGTCGTTCTTTCCTCTCTTCTCGCTCTGAAGGTCCTCTCCATTGCGGACGTAGTTTGCAACAACTTACTGTGCCGCAGAATTGCACACAACCCGGCGCAACTGATTTTCTCTACGGTACAAGCCCAGAGTTATCCCTCTCGGGCGACATCTCACGAAATAAATACCCTGCACACAGAATTTAGATTAATTGCTGCTCAAGCGATGGGCCGACCACTCCTCAGCTGAAATTTCGCAGTCCATCCGCAGATCCGCGCAGTTCCTTGCGGGCACTGGGTGACCACTGGAGATCCTGTTTCCGTCGTCCCCGTCTTTTCAAGAAGACATTTAATGTGCTCATTCGTGCCGATTCTCTCTCTGAAATTCCTCATCATATGACTCCTGTTTGTGTCCTGGCCTGGTCCATCAACAGCGATCGCCTCAGCCAGCTAGTGGGATCCTTGAGTGGCGTCTAAGTATTCCTTTTTGTATTTATTTGCATATCACGCGGTTCTGACTCAAAATTTACAATTATTCAAACCTTTTCACGGTATGAAGGTTGAGAGCACACAGCTGCCGGAGGTCCCGTCTTGTCTTCGTTTGCTGCGTCTCGATGTGCTTCCGAGTCGGACGCCAAAGAGGAGCAGGAGGGCGAATACCCTCAGATCTATTCACGCGCGCGCGATTCTTCATAACCGGATTGGCTCCGCTCAATGGGTGTTGCAAGTGCAAAGACTTGTACGACGATACTTGCCTCTTGAGCAAGAACTCTTGATTTCGCCTCGAACCCAGATATCATATAGTGCAAATCTCCTGCAGTCCGAAGCGAAACGCTCCCAGTATCCTACTTCATCTGGGACTCCAAAGTCTCTGTCGGCCTCGCATGGCGCTGACCCTCGCGCTCTCCTTGTTCTTTTCCCTCAGCCCGTGCGGCTTCAATCCGACGAGCCCACGAACCCCACACTTCCTGGTTCGGATACGGCTTGAGATGAAGACTCCCAAACGCATCAGGAAATAGATTCCTGAGAAGGGAAGAAACGCACACCAGTCCGGGAACGAGCTTGAGGACAGCTTGATCAAGGTCCGCTCTGCAAGCGCCGATGAAGGCCGAAGGCTAACAATAACAATGCCTTGGTTGAACTTTCCCAAGACATTTCCCATACTACTCGCGTGCACTAGGGAGTCCCGGGCGACGAGTCCCAGGAATCTGTCGCACCGCTGAAACTTAGGTATTAATCCTGAACCTTCCAAACCACTTCTCATCCTCACGTGGACGAGCCAATCCCCTGCAACGAGCCCACTACTAAGCCCTCGGATTAACTCTGATATCTTGGCTTCGAGACATTCTGTTGCGTAAATCTTCCCAGGACTTTCCACCATCTACAGTTATAGCTGCGTCCCATTCCGCGGCCAAGGACTCCCAATTCCCAGGAACCAGCGTTCATCGCTTACATGTGCTGAATGCCAAGAGAATCGCCTCATATCCCACGCCACGACTGGTTCGATCTACAATCTCGTGATGGTTTAGGGCTTTAATGACTCCGGCTCGAGGCTTCTGAAGGCAATAAACCTTAATCTGGCCGTTTGGGGTTAGTCAAGAAAGATGATCCGGAGTGCCAAGTAAGTATCCTATCGGGCCACCCTTTCCCATGTCGATGGGAGTCTCCGTGCTGTTGACTCAAGCATGTGCATGTACTGTTGTACAGAACTTCCTTTACTATTAGCACGCAGCCTGGGGCCATATCGATAGAATACGAATGGTGCAGTACAACCAATCACCAGACAAATTAGGGCAAGGATAGAGTTTCCCCATCCTGTGAAATGGAACGTGAGCGAAGCGGACTTTGATTGGGCACGCTCAAGGACGCACCGTCACCTAGATGAACATACGTTTGCAATCCGAAGCCAGCAAACGCTCTGGATGAAACTGCCGCTATACTAGTAGCTGAGGCCGCATAAATAGAGTAGGAGTCGACCTATGCATGCAGTACATCGTGAGAACAAGTCATGTGGGCAGACGAAAAAGTTTACCAGATACGGTTGAATACAAGTGCAGTTGGCACACGAATGTTCCATTAATATATAGTATGAATACCCCGAGGTCTGGTACAAGCCAAAATCAGACCACCCGTATATCAACAGGCCAATTGGAAGGGTTGTCGCAGAAACCATGAGGACGGGGAGTCTGCTGGAAAGCCAGAACTAAGACCATGAGAGGTACCGAGGCGTACGAACCGCATCTCAGGGACCCCTATACCGCCGTTTTTTGCTGTCAGATAGAGATAGACCCGAGTCAGTACACGAACTCCCAACTGCCCTCCAACTGCCAATACAAGGATTCACTGCGTTCAGACCCCCTGTAGGCACACCCTCGCCTACGCTCGTCTACGTTCGTCTACGTGGGTTAAAGTGTGTCGATGGCTGTAGGCGAGGGGACATCGGCACAGCGTTGCCTACGTTCGGCTGCATTGGCCTGCGTCACGTATAGGGCTGCCACCCGTGCCGTTACGGCCACGGTCGTCGAAAAATGGCCCGTCGAATGGTTGAACTTTTCCTTGATGGGACGGCACGGTCAACGGGACGGCCGTGACGGCCGTCAAACGGGTCTATGTGATAATGTTGTCTCACACTCTCCAGAGTTGCATCCCTGAGTGGTGGATGGCTGTAACCACCCAATTGAGCTCAACAGGTTTTATTTTGAAGGGTCAGAGACACACAAGCACCTCAAAAACATTATTTTCTTCCCGCAGTTGAGCAAATTCAAGCTCCGTCATCACTTACGGCAAGTGCCGTGAGCGCGCCGAAGCTTCAACTAGAGGTCAAACAAAGTTCAAACATGGCTATACTTCGTACATGTATTGGGGCAGACACATAGCCAATGCAGAGCAGAAATAGCCTCCCAATGAAGGCTTCTAGCTGAGGAAATAACATACCCGTTAAACGGCCATGACGGCCGTGCTTTACCGGGCCGTCGAACTGCCCAAAAAATGTGCTGCGGAACGGGCACGGCACCCGTGCCACTGACTTTGCCTAAGTGTGTCCACAGCCGTAGACACACCTTGGTCCCCCCACTCATTATCACTCCAAATTTGATATACCACATGGGTCTACATCCCACTATGTTCGTCTACATTGGTCTACTGCAGTAGACCAACGTAGGCATACATAGACCAATGTAGACGAACATACACCGGCAGTACTAGTGTCTATGCTGTAGGCATATGTCGGCAGACAGTTTGTCTACATGTTGTCTACGCTGGTACGCACAGTGTGTGTCTACAAGGGGTCTGAATGCAGTAATAGCCGCGTATGTACTATTACTAGGTACTACCACCCAAAAGCTCATCCCAAGCGCACCATTGTTGATAGACTTATGAACGCCTCCATGGTGAACTCACAGAACCCGTGCAAAATCACTCAAATCTCATAACTATCCCGCACGTCATCCGGAACAGCTCAAACCATAGGTATGGCCAGAAAGCCCTGATTTCTGGCTTCCAGCTGATATACAATTCATATTACACAGATAAATACGGCGAGAACACAACCTTTCCCTGCCTGTTTACCTTCTCCCTCCTCGAGCGCGACCTCCGGCGGCCAAGGACAACCATGCTGTCCCATTTGGGGCGGTCCCGTCGCTTGGGCTCTCTGGGCATTCACAGCGGCCGCCCTTCGACTCATTTCTCCACCCACCACCTCTACACACCACAAATCTTCCCTCATCACTCCCTTTATTAAATTCCCGCCCATTCAATTCTCCCTCCCTGTTCTTCGACGTCCTCGCAACTCCTCCCTCATCCAGCTGACAGTGCTAAATATACGCAGTAAAGGATATAAGAACATTCAGCAGATCTAATCCTTGCAACCTTTGGTAGCAGGATCGACTATACATTTGCCGCTCCGTTTTATGGTACAAAACCGATGGCTGTGTCCTGGCATAGCCACCAGGAGCTCGCTATATGTGTGGCTGATTTGGGTACCCAAATGAACCCAGCCATATGTCTAGCAAAAACGGAGAATGTTGGAACTCCACTCAGAGTTGCAATGGGGAGAAACGACTTGAAAGTCGGGAGGAAGAAACATTTGAGCGGAGTTTGAATCGCGATCACGTGCGAGGTCCATTTCGCCGCAGCTGCGTCGCGTCATGCTCAAGCTCAAAAGGCCGTGAAATGAAAAATCAGTCTCAACTCAGAATTCCATGCATCCATTGGGTCCTGATCTGGGACAGACCGAATACACGCGATCTGTGTCAAATTTATCCTTGAAGTCGCCAGTGAGCCTGGAAGAGTCTACACAGCCATCTGCATTCATTTTTTCTCGGAAAAAGTGCCCGAGTGAGCTCGCCGCTCAAAATAAGATTCAGAATGATTGATAAGCTCAAGTACGATTGACCAGGCTTCATCGATATATTATATGTCTCTTGTAACTGCGTACATGTCTCATTTCCTCCGGCTAAAATATAAATTAGCCCTCCTCTGGCCCGACATTGTCGGCGATGTATTCAATATGATAATGGCGCAGGATAGCCTCAAACGAGTAAGTTCCATCCCTCACCAGCAAACGTAATCGCTTTTTTTTTTTTTTGTGTGAACAAAAAGAGCTTCCCCAAGTGATCTATACCCGGGGCTCGAGTCGAACGAGCAACTCCGGCATATATACGTCTACGCTCGGACTGGATGAAGGTGCGAACCATCCGCAAACCGGGCCTTTGTTTCAGGCCCGGACGATGGTTAGAATATTGGGATTTACATATACTGAACCTTAGCCCAGCCGCACATGCATCTGCATTGATCTTGTCTAAAATGAACGGTCGACTGAGCAGCAGGCGGTCCGTGCTGTCCGGTGTTCTTCCGAGAGATCAAAAACATTGGGAAGCGAAAGATGCATGACCCAGGCTCGATTCGAACGAGCCCCTCCCCCAGAAATTTAAGTGAGTGATACTCTCACTCTTAATTCACCGCGGGTGCGGGCCATCCGCCACCAGGCTTTGGGTCTCTGGCTGCGAACTCCATGAGCGTAGAATCCAATTCGTCGATGACAAAATGAAATAAATAAACCGTAGCCAACAGGGCGTACGAAGCTTGTAGACACCATATATGACTTGAGAACCACCTTTCGAGTGCCAGCATCGGCGCGAGGGCTTGGACTTGGTGTTAGCATACGCGGACTCACGGCAAAGAAAAGCGTTCACCTCCTGCACATCAATATCGCCCATGAGGCAGTTGAGCGCGCAAATTATCCGGGACCAGTTCTTGCATAACGCAAACAAATTGTGCCGCAAGTGAATTATAAAATGCAAGTCTTAGCCGCGGCTTGCAGAAATGCAAACAGTGTCAAGTTGGAAAAGAAATTCCAAAACAAAAAACAGATGAACACCGGTGATGACCTGGGCCCGATTCGAACGAGCGACTCCCGCACATATATTTTGACTACAGGGTGGGATAGAACGCAAGTGCGGACCATTCGCCACCAGGTCTTTGCTCATCTCCCTGCGACGTCCATTAACGCAGGATTAATTTCCTCGATGACGGACGAAATGAAGAAACACTGAGCACGGCGGCCCGCTAAGACCCGGAATAATTTTATTAGCCCAAATACAATTGACCAGGCCTCGTCGATATACGCAGCGTAGGGAGCCTCACTAAGGAAGCCTCACAAGCTCACATTTCTGTCATAATCAGGGTGCTCGGTCTATCGTCATTGGACCTGTACTGTGCGTGTGTCTGGTCTCTGAATTGCGAGTAACGAGTTGAACTTTGTGAAGACTCGGGAGTCGGGATAAGTATTGCGCACCCGCACCGGCTTTCTATTTGGTGTCCTTCCTTTTCCTCTGGCGTGTTAATCAGTGGCAATCTGGCTGTTTGAACCTTCTCGAATGCGACCCCGCATGTCTGCATCAGCGCTGATATCGGTCCTTGGACACACTTTTTGCTGCGGCCTATACTGCTGCCTAGCTCCTGGCCCCGTGCCAAGAGGGTACATGTGTAGGACGTCGGGCTGAGATGCCATTACGACAATTCCACCATCTGGTCAGGTTTATCGCTAATCTGAGTTGTTCTTCCCTTGACCTCATTTCGCTAGATGCACCTACAGCGAACTGATTCTTCGGAAATTCATCCCGTTAGCTATTGGCCTCACCTTCAACTCCCCATCCTCGATACGCTATCAAAGTATAGCCACGACAGTGACTTCGTCATCGCGCTCAACGCTATCTTTGCCATGGGCCTCGTCGGTGCGGTTATGGTACGGCTCGCACAGGGGCTCGTTCATATGGGCAAGGGAACCAATGGGCTCAACCCCTTCTTTTCCGACCGGAGCATCATGAGTCGTCCAGCGATCGCAGGCCTGTGTCGAAGCTGACGGCCTTGACGATACAAAGCAATGTGAGTGTTCCCGGCTTCCGGTTGTTATTGAGGTTGAAACTAAACCAGTTGGTTGGGATTCATCTGGATGAACAGTCAGGATTTGCGAGACGCAGCGGTGACTGGAACGTCACATACGGCGAAGATGGGAGCAAAGCAAATCAAAATGAAGAACATATCTGGGTGGGGAATATCACAATCCCTCCGCACGCCTCAACAGCGCTTCCGACAACGCCCGAACACGAACGCCGATCAGACGCCAAAATAACAATGCAACCGGAAGAGGGATTAAACTGCATACCAGAAATTTACGGGCATCAGTGCGCACCTCATTCCGCGAGAACGCGGGCAGTGTTCGCTGCGAGAAAACCTGGATATCACGTTCGAGGTCCCGGCGACTCCGCTCTGGTTTGAGCTCGAGCTCTGAAATTCTAACGAGGTGGAGGATTAGAAGAGCGGGAGAAATGAGAGAGGTTCGTAAGCGAAGGTTTACGGCGTTTCCATCCATGCGCACGGGTGGAGGTATCGCTGGGAATTTTAATTTGGAGCTCTAAGGTGAGGGGAAAAATGAGAAAGGGTGCAGCGACGTATCCAGCGGGGATTCTGCATCGCAATATCGAGTGGGAAATATCAATGTCCCTGCCGATGACACGCGACCCGGGAGTTCTCAGAAAAGAAAGACGCCGTGCTCGGAGCCAAATGAGAGAGAATAGAGTAGCACCGGGTAAGCCTACACATGCACGAACCAGAACATGACGGTAAAAATTCAGCGCTGATCTTCGCCCTGTTCCGAAATTCATGACATCTGGGGTTCGGGATCGCCGGCCTTTGAAAAGCAACGGCTTAGCGCCGCTGGAAGGAATCGCGCAGGGTTAGAAGAAAATTTAGACAGATGCAAAGTTTTTTGGAGTAGGAATCAAACGGGAAGTGAAACGAAAGACCCCAATGATTATAATTTGTAACAAGAACGCGCCAGAATGCTGAGGATGCAAGCGGCGTGCGCAGCGCCACAGAAAACACTCGGCGCGCGAGCTGCATTCCAGGTTCATAATATGAGGGGCGAGTTAGCCTTCAGATTACTACTTAAAAGAACGGCCAGCAATGATCCCAGAAGGAGTGGAATTTGTCGACGCACTGGAGACATTCTCGTAAAACTGTGGGAAGCGGGGTGCGAGGTCGGGATGGTCCAACTTGTCCGTGAAAATCGCAGGCGATCTATTCAGTTGCTGGGAGACGAACCTAAGACGCTTACGGCCAATTTCCGCGGACGCGTGCGACGCAGAAATCTACCCGAAGCGCGGAACGACACGTCAATGACCTGAAAGTTGGATAGTTGGGGAATCTGAAGGGATTTCATTGAAGTTGAAGGATTAGAAACGCGAGCGATGGACTCCAGCCAGCGGAATACAAAGAGGATGGTCGATCGCCAGGAGGCAAGGAGCATTTGATCCGCCGCCAATCAGCACAGCCACGCCGTCTCTTTCACATCCAGCTACGTCTAGAACGACGCTCCTACTCCTTCAAGTTCTGACATAACGGTGCTGCGACCACGCCTGAAGGACTAAGGATCCATGACCGTCGCCCAAGCCGATCATCTTCAGTGACGATGCAACGGGTCCGTCCGTACTGTACATTTGATTCCTATCCTAACCTTTCGCAGATTCATATTCTGGACTCTCGCGTCTAAGCCCGGGTGCTAGCCTAGGCCTGTCCTCCCTGCTTATCACAGGTACACTTTGTTCTTTTCCTCTAGTAGAACACTGTCTGACGAGGAGCAATGCAGATTTAATCTCAATATTAATTACTGCCCTTTGCGCAGCGTTCTGCGTTCTCCACCCATGGGATACGGACGCAAACGCGTAGCATCCATGCGCGACATCCCCGCCGGCGTCCGCGCGCTGCTCCTCGGCCCCATTGTCGTTATCCACGACATCCCCCTCCTCGCGCCTTCCGTCCCACTTCATTCCCATTCGTCCTCGGCGTCGGGACATGTACTGGACGTGAACGCGCGCGGAGGATTCCCCGTCCAACGCCTGTGCGCTTGGCTCGTCGTCGTGGAGGGTGGGAGGCGGGAGGCGGGAGGCGGAGGCAAGGTGTGCATGTGCATGTGCGGCGTCATATTTGCGTCATATTCGCGGGCCGCCTTCAACTTCCAGATCTGTACTTAACTTCACTGGAGGTGAAATCATACCTATCTCCCTGCCCCTAGAACAACAACTTCGGCAAGGGCGATGCGGGCAACGACCGCGTCACGGTCTCCTTCCAGAACCCGACGGGGATCGACAATGCCGACTTTTCTACTCCGCAGCGTTCCTTTTTACCGACCTCCTTTCGCGGTAAAATTCAAATTTCTTTCTTCTTCTTTTTTGAATGCGCGTTTTAGTGGGCAGTCGGGAGCCATGTGTACGTTGTCGTTTCGCAGCTGACTACAAGTAGGCATTGCTCCCGATTACAAACTTATTTTCAAGACGTGTTCCTGTGGCATCTTACTAACCCTGAGGGCGACGGTGCTCTTGAGAACGACATTGTCACTCACGAGGTACGATTAGCCTCCGCCCACTGGAGAGCACGCTGGTTAATTTTTCACTTCTGATTCCTCATTTTACAAGATTTAATTTATCTCATCCCGCAGAACCACCAACCCTCTACGCTACTCGAGCCTGCAAACCCTACCGCAAGATTCCAAGGATTTGAGGCCTTAATTCACCGGAATGTGACACCACATTCTGGGATTAGAGAGATAGGATCAGCAGCTGGCCACTCGAGATCGACTTTTCCGAGCTCCGTAGCCGCGTCGCTCGTGGTTGACCCGCAGCGATATCGGACTTGTGGTCATCGCCATCCATAAAGTCGACTTTCTTTTCCCTCCCATTTTATCTTTTCTTCACAATTGTGGACTAAGTACAAGAAGTCTCCTCTAGGTACGTCGTCAACTTGCATTTACCCCACGTTGAGCGGATCTTTTAATTGCGGGCTCGCTGTGCTCGTCTTTTACAATGTTTGGCCCCCTCGCCAAACTGATTTGCAACAAGCCATAGAAGGTCATGCATGGTTTGATTCGCCGTGGTCAATCCATCTTCTTTCGCTGGTAATATTCCGACGATTCTCCGCAGAGCACAACATTACTCCAAGTTCGAGCACCGACGGAAGGTCGTTTGTCCGAATACGAACCGTATATGTTAATCATCACGGTGCGCGTGTTCAGCTCGGTTCGGGTTCGACCGTCGAAGATCCAGTGGACACGAAGACAACCCAATTTTTTATTTTCTTAATTTCTTTCTCTTCTTTACAGCTATCGGTGGAAGTAATTAAGTGACAAGATATCTTCTCGGAGGTCTCGGTCTATGCCACCCCATTGCGTATGTATCGACTTCTGTTGTAATAATACTTCAGGTTCAACAGATGGCGCCTCCCTCGCATATTTCAAAATCCTCTCATATGGCTTTTGAATACTCTGCAATTTTCCGCCAGTGCGGGCGGTAGGGTTGTTAGCTTGTGCTTGCCCAATTTGATGTCGCTTGCCGTCCCTCATCATGCAAGCTCTGCGTGGTTTGCACCGTCTTCCCGTCAGGGCGACGTTTCGTCCCCAGTAATACCTTTTCCTTCTGCAATGTTCCTCTAGATCTGGTCACTTCCATCTTTTGGCTTAGGATTTACCAATCTCTGGCCACAGCGCCGACCACCACTCAATCTGCGGATAAGGTAGCTTCACACGAAACCAGCAGGGCTTTTCTCTTAATATTCCTCCAAGAACAGGACTTCCCGCAAACGGGAGCCTGAGCCTTACACCGAGCGTTACCGCACCAATCTCAACATCGACCCCTTTTTGTTCGTGTGACTGGGGTCAAGGCGACACCGGGGGATTCTTTCCTGTGAATCCGCATTGGCACGACCTCACCCGTATGGAATTCTACCTCAAGCGACTCCCGAAGATCCCCGGCAAGATTTGCCCGCTCGTGTACCTTCCCGGCCCCGAGTCCTGTGTCGCGTTTGAGACCGACCGCCAGCATTATCACATTAACCTCTACAAGGTCCAACTAGTGCGTTGTGGAGGTGATTTCAAGTCCACAGACGACTTTCTCGAGCGTTTGGTTCGTCCACCTCACCTCGCCGATGTCGCCGTGGTGGAGGACTTCCCTGAGAAAACACATGAGATTTTTTGCGGATGCGTGCGAAGAGCAGGATGGGCGACGGGATATTTATGGTGCACTATGGCACCTCTCTTGAGTGGTACGCCACTTGTTTCCTTTTTTGCCCCTCAATCTTCTGATATTTGTCTAGTCCACATTTCATTGCATGAGCACTCTGCACGCTCCCATACACCCTGGCTAATGTCTGCAGGTGTTGTATTTATTCCATGCACCTTCTGTATCCCGCTGCATACCCTCAACTGGCTCGGCTCTGGACTCCACTTGATTTTTCTCCATGGAATCTCGGTCGATGTCGTCCGTCCACACCTATCAACGCTTAGTTGAAATTCGTGCATCCAACTTGGTTGTTTCATTGCCCGAGTGAATGGCGTATCCTTCATGAACCTTCGGAACTCTCCAGGTGCGTCTTGTCCGGAGCGCATTCGTTTTACCCCCAGGGCATTTGATTGCGATACGGGTCCATTATTGGGTGCAGGAGGCCCCTTTCGACAAAGCGCACTCTATAGCAATTCGAGCGCCCGAATCTATGATGGCCACTTCTGCAAGCTTTGCTCCAGTAACAATCAATTCACACCGCTACTACTTCGCTGTTTACCAGCGATGGATGACATTGCACAACTGCGTGTCTCTAGATGACACAGGTCAATTCATCCTCGATTAGGCCTCCGCCCCTCCAAGTCGCCGACATCTGCTACACACTTCATTCATTTCGAACGAAGGCGGTGCGGAGTTGCCGTCGTCAGGCTTAATCTTCTTTCTGAAGCTCAACATTATCAATGTTGCCTCTATTATTTAATTGTTTCTACAACTCGCCGCCCTCAGGTCAAACGGCCGCGGCACGCGTTTCCACGCCGCGCCTACCTGTCGAGAGTCGCCTCGACAATCTAACTGAAGTCAACCCTAGACAATCACGGCGAGTATGATTCAAAATACAGGAAAGAAACACAAATAGCATATATCAATAATAATGAGAAATAGAAACTATTAAGAAAGCGAATCGCCGCACCCATCTACTGCTATCACAGTTGCAGGTCCAGGAACTCGATGTAACAATTTTAGAAACACAGCTTGCCGTTAGAAATGTATAATGAACTAACCCGCTCATATGTGGTCGGACCCAGCAACACTCGCTGAGTGTTAGTTGTGTAGCTGTGGCAATATAAATACAAAGAAAATACGATGTAGTGCACGAAGCGAGTTGCGTACCCAATGAGCAAAGGATGCAGGCCTGCTTTTCCCAGCAACGGCGCGAGGTCAACAAGATCACAACTGAGCGCCAAGTTGATTTTTTCTGCCGCTCCGTCACAGTTGCCGCAGAACTCGCAACTGCACGTGGTTGTCTTCGACTTGCGGGTCGATCGTTTGCTCGCGGCAGGTGGCGAGGCAATTTCTTTCGTGAAATCGCGAGGGGGGTCTTGTTCCACAACGTCTCAGATGAGGACCTCCCAGACGATCGCTCCTGAGGGAAGCTGGAGCGACAAGTGTTGTACCTCCATTATGAAGTAACCACAGAATCCTGTGTAGTGTAGAAAAGATTGGTGGACGGCCATATTAATCAAGAGACGGCGTACCGTAACTAGGGGCGTGCCTCCGCGCAATGTCCCAGCTTCATTCCCCACCGCAGACTCGCGGAGTGGCTCCACCCACCCTTTGAGCGTCGGGTACTTGCTTATGAGCTCCGCCCTAGATATTCTTGGAGGGCATCCTTCCCTTCGCCCCGTCCCGGAAGGCTGTAGCCCAGCTCCCACGCCCGCGGTACGTGGGGGACGAAGGTCATTTGGATCGTGCTGGGTGGCTTGTGCGAAAGGTGGATGCAAGGAGATCTGTCATAACTCCTCCGCCGACGAGCATCAGCACATGTTGGGAAAGTAGGGACCAGCGCCTGTGGGCCTCGTCCGTCGGCGAAGGGACGGCACCGAGGAAGGGAGGAAATTCGGGTCCTGTTGATACCGCTTCTCCAGAATTTGCTGGAACAGTGCGGGGGAATACGTTGGCGACTCATGCGCGACCGCGGTAAAACAACGCACCGAATGCGTGGAAGCAGTCAAAGACGGTCTCGTCACCAAAGGTGAAAGGTGGTACGCCAGGTTTGCTGCTAGGGTAAACCTCGCGGAAGAGAACCTTCCGACCCTCACTATGAGCGAGGTTCATTTATTATTGGAAAAATGCGATGGAGAGCTGGAGGAAACTCACAAGCCATCCTTGATTTTTGGCCATAGCTCTCGGGCAGCGGGATCAAAGGTCGACAAGTCGCCCAGCCATTCCATCGTCTAAGATATATATCGTCAGGCGGCGGATATATGGAGGGTCAAATAAGCCTTACCAGATCCCTAAATTCGGGAGTCTTGAGCGGAAGAGTGGGCAAAGCTCTGCGGAGTGCCCGGAGGCCTTGGACGAAGAGCGACATACTGGGGTGGAACAAGATGGGCGTAGAGGACCCCAGTTTTTTCTTCATTAAAATCAGAAGCTGCACCCGCGTGTATTATCGATGGGCGGAAATCAGAGCTTCGTCGCGCAGCTGAATTTTGGCAGTTTGGACGTAATAAATAGAGAGCTTGCGCAAAAGCCGCACGAGCCGCGTGCGGCTTTTTCTGCATTGCGCAGAGCCGCATGGCAAATTTTGAAATGTGAGAGGTGTCACTCAACTATTTCAATGTAAGCTTACCTGAGGTGAAGGAGAGGTGCTGTGGGGAGAGAGAACATCCTCAGCATTGTCTCTGGTGCGCAGAAGACGTGAGAGTGTGGGAAAGGGAAGTGGAACTTGAATGATGCCTTGGTGGTGCGTGAAAAATGCGGCTTCCCACAGTTGCACATCCAACAAATAGTACTCTCAAGAGTGGAATATGAGATTTAAGGGGCATTGAATGGTATTTAGCAAGACAAGAATCAAGAACAGTGAAGAAAAACCCGCGGCTTTGCGCAATGCACAAAAGCCGCATGCGGCTTGTGCGGCTTTTGCGCAAGCCCTCTAATGTCTTGGTTTTACGCAAAGAGGATAGGTTTTCGCTGATGCTCTGTGGCCATTTTGCAACCCGCAATCACCATTCGCACCATATGTACAACCGTATCAAGTAGGCTCCGACTGACATTACACTCAAAACCAACTCAACACAGTTGCCCACGCCAAATATTGATGATGACTTATAATTGGGAAGCGCAGCTGTAGTCACGCGTCTGTCACCCTCCTTCCTTTTCGCCATCATGCCAACTCTGCGCCGTATGCAATTCCATCCTCAAATATTGCCCTTTCGCCGTTCTCGGTGGTGCTTAATCCATCTCCGACTGTTCCTTTGCTCATATTTGACTTTGCCGCAGAATGGCCCGCTCTCTGTCCACCGTGTCGCAGACCAGCACATCGGCCCAGCCTGCGGATAAGGTAGGCTTCAAGCAGAAATTAATGATAAACCTGGCCTAATATTTTTTGATTCGCATGACGATTTCCTCGCGGCCTTCACTCGGTACCCTCCTATCAAGGGCGCGGTCCACCAGTTTCCTGACGATACGGAGGAACTTTATGCGGCTGTGTGGAAGGAGCAGGACAGGCGAGCGGCGAAGGCTGCGAAGACCTTGTCTTCCGCTTGAGTCGTATGTTTTTCATCTTTGTACCCAGTATCCGTTTGACAAAAATCCGGCAGACTCATTACATCCCTCCCTTCCCACCGCTTTCTCCTCTACGCTACCATCATTCTCCACTGTCTGATCGTTGAAGAAAAATTAGGTTTTCCTGTCTTGATGTTACGCAGTCATCCATGTATGTACCTTCACTTAATCGACCCATGATGAATCTTCAGTCTTCAGTCATCGCGATCTTGAGCAACTTCATCCTATTCCCATGCATTGTTCTTATTTTTATTCGTCTCTTTTAAACCGCCCTGAAACGCAACCGGACTCGCTGCCCACCTCTAGTAGGCTTATTGACCTCTGTGAATTTAACGAATGTGGGATAGACCTCCTTTGCAACGAAGAACCAATCTTCCAGCTCAACGAGATAAGTAGCTTGTACGCAAAGTCAGAAGTAAGAACTTCGGTTGAATCGTATTCGTCCTGTAACGCCCAATGAAGAGGGTGAGATACAGACCCGTTTGCCGCTCACATTTGCGATATTTGTTCTAAAATCTTCGTTCTAATTCCTTGGGAGCTGCCCGTTTGATTCGGGCTCGGGTCGTGATCGCCATGTCGTCTGTTTGTCTATTTACCTATACTGTTTTCGATGCGAATCTCTGGGGGAAAGGCGGAGGGAATAGAAGTGAATAAAAATCTGGTTTCAGCGTGGCATGTCCTTGCGACGGGCTAAAACCACGCTCTCCGCGAAAGTCATCCACAATACACTAGGGGAAATTAGATCTCACTTTCTATTTCGTTTTTCCCTCAAAGCGGAAACACACAGCAATTATGGTTTTGTTTGCATTGCAACCCCCCTCAATGGCGAGGTTGACATACAGACCCGACCGTGGCTGGCCCGCAGAGTCTGCGATACTTCGGAAATTTATCTCTCAAGTCCCAGCTTGGGAAAAGGTGCCTGTTCGGCGTTCGATCTGGGCTCGGGCCAGCCTTTACAGCTTTTTGAATTTCTCTTTGCAGACGACTAAATGGATGCAAGAGAGAAAGTTCATATCTCGGCAACATCGAGTGAGAAGTTCTGCTTCTGCTTGCCAAGGTGGAGTCCTTGTGATGAGATTTATGATGAGATCTGTAGTATTTCACCGGAAGAACGATGAATCGGTGGTGGGCTCTGAATCAAAGTTGGAGTAGCGTTTGAAGCTTGGAAAGAGTGAGTCAAGGTCGAGGTCGAGAGCAGAATGACTATAGTGGTGAAATAAAGTTTCCCCCAATTGATCGGTCCAAGGAAGCGCGAGAAGGTGATGAATTATATTGGGGATAGGCAGAGACCCGATGGCGGAAGGTCCGCCTCCGCCATACGTGAGGGACAAATTGCGCAGAAGGTGCCCGTTCGATTCAGGCTCAGGCCTTGAGCAGTCAAGCCGGGAGAGTTTATCATTTTCTTGTCGTTTCAGAGCCGAGCGAAGAGCTGGCGATCTTCAGGAATAGAATTTTCCAACAATACTCACGAGGGAGAAAATAGCAGCCAGAGAAGTCGGCGGGAGAGATGAACTGCCAAGGATCCAAGATCAGAAGTCGGAATGGGAGAGCTGGACTACCAAGTCGTCTTTCCACATAGTACAGAAGCCCAATAGAGTATGAAAGCCTAGGCAACGGTACAGCGAAATATCGATGGAAGATGCACGCACGTAGAGACGCGGCTACGCCTTCCAGGCAGCCGGTTACAACGAGACGGAAAACAGACCCGGTTGCGGAAGGTCCGCCCTTGCCATATATAGGTGAGGAAAAATGACATCGGGTTGCAGTGCAAGCCCGTTCGATTCGGGCTTGGGTCATTGAATCTCGTTGTGTTCCAGTTCTTTTTTGGATCGTGTGCGGGTGGAGGGGGAGTGTTGAGGGCTGATATAATTTGCTTGAGTTCATGTAGAATTGAGCCTTTGGTGCAATGTTCAGAGTGGCTGGCAGAGAAGACTCGAGAGTAACGCGATCTGAGCACGGCGGCCGTGCTCAGAGTAGATTCAATTATAATTCGTTATAATCCATAACATTATGATTAAATACGCGCAGCTCATAATCTTATGTCCAAGGACGGGAGAATCCATTACTGTACTATTTCGCTCAATTCTCCCCGGCTGTGACCTGCTGTGACCTGTGACCCGCAGATTCGAACTTGGGTTTTCGTAAATCCGGTGGGGTGGTCGTGACACCAAACAAAGTTCGTAAATCCAGACATTTTTAGAAAAGTAGTTCTAACCATAGAAACAGTCTTATAGTAGGGGCGGGTTTCTAACTGATGCCAAGAAAACACCTAGATCAAACACCGAATTATAGAAGTCCATTTTTGCACCATTCCCGCAACTCGCGCCGCAACGGGTTTTCTTCCCGATGCCCCCAAGGTCCCACATGCACCAGAAAAGGCGTCGAGACTTGGACGCTGAGTTCAAGCGCCCACGGAGATAGCGTTAACTTCCGAACTGTATATTGGCGAATGTTTTTTTGTCAGAGGCCAGCGACTCAGGCACGCAGCGCGACGCAATTCAATCGGGCTCATGCACGCAACAGGGAGGAAAACATAATCGCATTGGTAGACAAGCTTAAGCGACGAATGACACCGGGGCTTTCAGTCCGTGCGGCAACGGTGCGGCGGACGGGGAGAATACGACAAGATGGAGCTTGTAGATAGTAGGGCGGAGAAGGGACGCAGCGCGGGGAGAAGGGCAAGGGGTTGCGAGTGGCTAGATTGTAAAGAGGAGAAGGGAAAAAGAGACGCTACAACACGAAGGCCAAAAGGAACGCCGCCAGGAAGATAGACAGGGGGGACGAAGATGCAGGACGACGAAGGGTGAGACACCCCACCATCACATCCTCCACGTCCGAGAATGAAAAAAGGAAAAGGAAAGCCATTCACGTGTAAGTAGCTCGAGAGTGTGGTAGACAGGTGGCCGCACCTACGCGACACGTATTCTGCCCGCCTGGATAAAGATAAATGAACTCGTCGACAGGCCTAGGGGGAACCTACGACGAAAACACACGCATAAGAAAAAGGCAGTCAGTGTGGCGAAAAACATGAGCAGTGGCGGAGCTTATCCACACACACATTCTCCACGAAAGTGCGTTGTCCGCCTTGGCAGAAAGACACCAAATCCGGCGAGCAAGTCAGGCAGTCGCTGATTGTACGCTGTCTATCCCGATACGCAGCGATTCGAAGCGTCTCAAAGCAGAGGTACTTTGAAGGTTGCTAGGTATAAAGGGCCTGGACATAGCATCATCCGTGTGCAAGCTACTGGGACGTCCGCGTGTTTGCATCCACGAAGGTGGGATCGCTCGCGGGTTGTAGGAAATTTTTCATGCTAAAAAAGAACCTGGGCGTTAGACAACAGCACGAAATCTCAGTCCAAGGACGGGCGGAAATGAGTAAAGTGACTGAACGCACCAGAGAAATACAAAACTGAAAAGCCCGGCGCGCAAGGCCGACAGGATTCAATTAATGTGGGCCAAGTTCAAATCTGTTGTTCTCAGTTACGATGGGATAACCAGTGTACGCGTTGGAGGCGTTTCCGCGCCGTTTTCCCTCCCTTGGCGCGGCGGCAGCGAATGGGGAAGACGGCTAGCACTTGATAGGGCATCAAACCGTGCGTAATACGCCCACGGGCGTATGAATTACGTCGTATTTTTCTTACGCCACGGCCAAACCCGTCCGTAAAGACCCACGAAGAAAGGTCAGACGGGACGGATCCCGTACGTACCGTACGTTTACGGCAATTAAACATGATCTTTGTCCCCAACAACGTCAATGATCGTCTTGTGGGCCAACCAAAGTTGCATTAAGCATATGTCCAGCACTGTTTACTGTTGCACGTGTCAAGTTCATTTCTGAGAGAGATTTTTTGTCATTGGTCCCATCAAACAACCCCTTCGGCTGCTTCGGCCAGCAAATATGTTCACAATCTTTGAGTCTCTGCATGTCCAGGTAAGTAACAAATGATTTTACCGTTCTCGAAGAATTTTTTTGCTTCTTGCTTGGATGGCAAGAAAACAGTTGGATGGGTATTCTAAATGATTCGCCCATGCTACACCTCAGCTTAACTCAACCCCTCGAAAGCACAACAGGTTTTAAACGTGCAAATATATGGGATGACGGCATTCTGGCGACAGACTTGTGCTTTCAAAAATTGTGTATGTAGTGTTGTTCCAAGTAATTATCCTATTCTGCGCTAGCGGCTGAAGTACCGGCACAGCGGTCTCGGATCCTTGTCTGGCTTCGAGGAAATTAAAATTATATCTCATAAAATTTCCTCTTGAATACACTGCTTTGCTCCTCCGAAATGTTTCCAGATAATCCCTAGTCGCCTCCAATTTCTGGAGAGCATGCAGGAGGAAAAATTGCGGCGCAGAAAATCTCAAAGGGGTAAGATCTCTGATGGGAGTTCAACCAATCGACTCAACGCTGGTTCATATCCGTCCTCCCGCAGGTACCGGAACACCGCCATGTGGCGACACGAGCTCCCTGTCATGTCAGAGCACCAATCTTGCCGTTGTAGACATGATTTTGGAGCGATGCCGGTCGCTTTTAGAAACCCGCTTGGGAACCTGTAAACGCGTAAACGGACGATTACGGTGACCCGTTTACGACTTGACCCGTACCGTTGCCGTACCGTCACAGGTCGAGCCAACCTCGCTGACGGTACGGGGCGTAACCGTATTTACGGGCTGTATTTCCGTAAAAATACGGGACGGGTTGATGCCCTAGCACTTGATCTACTAGCTTTTGCGCATCTCACTGACTACGAGTATCCAGCATCATCGCTTCGCATTGGGCTCATCGGAGTCATCCATTCGACTTCCGCTCAATTGCGCCATCCGAGTTCGTCTCAACTCCCTCCGGCCCCCTCGCCCACCCGTAGACGTGCGCCTAGTTCTTCTGCCTCCCATGTACCACCGGCTCCGCTCGTCGTCTCCCCGCGCGCCTTCCGACTGCAAACACAACACGATTCATGTCTCCCCGCATCCCTACCGCCTCCCGTTCATCTCAATGACTGCCTGCCTCGTGAATAATTCCAAGCGCGACGCCACCGCCCCGTCCTAATAATGCATCCTGCTGTCGACGGAGTGCTGAGCGCCGTCGTCACCACCACCGCGTCTGGCGTGTCTTTGAATGGGCGAATCTGACGCGGCAACGAAGAGGAAATGACGAAATGAGCGGGCTCGTACGTAGGTGCCTACATCTCCTCGCGCATCCTCCGCTCCTCCTAACAATGACTACCCAGGGCCCATCATCCTGGATCCACGTCCTCGCGCATGGGTGGTGCAACGCTCCCCATTCGCACCACTATCGTCCTGACACATGCGACGACTCGGTACTGCAATTTGCGACGAGGAAGCCAGATGGTAAGGAATGGGATACGCCTCGGGGGTACGTAGACGTTTACCTGCGTATCTTTGAATCATTGACGAAGATATCTCCAGGCGCAACGCTGCTCAAGAATCTAGTGGTCCCGCACATCTTGACGTAGCCACCGCGTCCTGCATGGGCGACTTCCTTCACTCGCCGCGACACGAGAAGCCGTTTCCAGGAAAGGACGGAATTGGGGAGTCTCCGGCTTCTGCGTGAGTACACATTTCCGCGCGCTCTCACCCGCCTGCTAATAACGACCTCTCTAGGCTCTGCTTCGTTTGTTTTCGTCCGCCACGCCCGAAAAGGTTGAGATCTACGCCCATTTGTTGGGGGGAGGGGGGCTATTCTTATGGTGAACTTAAGGACGACAGCAAGTCGTACTCGAAACTTCTCAATTCTTACGTATTTAGTAGTCGACAAATCAACATTGACAACCATTTAACAAACAGAAGCATTCTTCAAGAATTCCCAGCTTCAGGTTCTTGGTAAGCCCTGGTAAAATTCGCATCTGGTAGCAAACACCTCCGGAGGCCCTGCGCTTGCACCATGCTGCATACCGCGTCAGATTCATCCCAAAAGGAGGATGAATATCTTAGTTACAAACCTGTCTTCTAGCAATTGGTCAGTTGAATTAATTTAGCTTAACCCCGAGCGTGCGGCTCCGACCCCATCTTCTTATAACCATGGTCGTGTCCGCATATGATGTCTTTTCGTTTGAATTTCAAGGCACATGGTTGGGTTATGGATGGGAAACGGTTCAAGAGCCTGTTGTTCTCTTGGAAGGAAGCTCAGTTGGTTGAATTCTGCAGGACAGTCATCGCTCGGTCGCCTTTATAGGTTCTCTCATCTGAACCGGCAGCCTGGATTCAGAGGGCATGGCCCATCTGTGAAATGGAGAGATTGTCTGATGGCTTTACAATTGAAGGAAAAAATTGTTTGATTGCTTCAATCCGTGTTCCCTTGAGTCAGTAATAAAGTATGTCTCGTCCCAATTGCAAAATCTGGGGCAAGTTGGCGAAAAAGGTGCGATTGCTCGCAGTCATAACACCCTATAGGACTGGGGGACGGGATGCAGCCCTTGGAGTTGTAAACTAGATGTATTCGGGCATATAATAATTCGGGTGATGCACCCACTCCGGGTCTGACCACGGCGCAATAAGCGCGGGTGAGCGAGTTGGTCAAAAATGTTCCGAATCCAATCCGGTATGTTCGAGCAGACGGGCAACAGCGGCGATATAACGAGACAATGGTGACGAAGACTAACGCAAGCGATGGCGAGACTAAACTTGGGCGAGGGCCTTAAAAGACTGCGATCGAGGGTCAGCGTATGGCGTGAAGCCAATACTTGTACTAGTGCAGATGGACTGCAGAGGGCGACAACAATCCAAGGAACAAATCAAATCTATCTAATGGGATGCAGGTCGCCACTGTACATGGTACATAAGGGGCCATACATAGTAAAGTAGGAGTGTTATGAGTAAAAGAAGATAACAAGTAAAGTGTTGGTTTTATCTCGTGAACCTAGTGAGATATCACTCCTGGCCGTTAGGTTACAAACTCATGAAGAGCTCTACTGTATTTATACTAAATCCTATTCTTCCTGCAAGTTCCGGCGTGTTCCCTCCGATGCCGTATCAGTCAGCTTTTAGGCAGCGGCTCGGTCATGTCTCCGACTTGACCTGGATTGCTCATCCCCAACAAAAAGAAGTGCGGAACGGGTTCGAGAGGGTGTGGCGGGCACTGTATCATGTGAATTCACTGTGTATGCCACATGGGACCGTCTCAAGCGGACGGCGCGAGTTGTGCGACAGTGCGGCGAGCGGAAATTAAAGAAAAGTAAAGCGTCAGATTCGGTGAGAATGACATACCCAAGAAAGGCAGGAACGGGTCCGAGATGGTGGTCCCGAGGGTCAAGCGATGCTTTTCAAGGCTTTTGATTGTACCCCATATGGTATCGCTCGAACAGCTTCTCGAGCGGACGGCGCAGACGAACCGAAAGTAAAGAGTGACGGAGTGGAACCCGAAAGGGCAAGTGTCAACCGTGCGAAATGCCGATCCCGTTCGTGCCCGGTACGCAGATCAGACAAAGATGAGACTGATGCACATGGGTAGGCAAGATATGTCGTATAACAGCTTATCCGCACACAGCTCAATCAGGCTCAATCCCAGTTTCGCCCGCACACGGCGGAATCCGAGATCCCCGGTTCGCCTGCGTACGGCGGATTCCGAGACCGTGGGTCACCGTGGGACCAACCCATGTGACTTTTCATGTACTGTACGTCCCTGTAGTGAAGCAACAACGCCGAACTTACCGTTTCATATCCATTTGATGCACAAACTACCTGATTTCTTCATTTCCGCTGATAACAAGCCTGTTCCAACCCTTGGGCCTTCGGATTTTGTTCTTTCCTTTTTTTGCGTGGATGTCGCGGTAATTTTGAGGCAACGGGCTCCATCGTGACCGTGACCGAGCACGAATTTTACAACGCAACGGGCCCTACCGTGACCGTGACCGTTGCTTCAGTACAGGGCGGTACAGTATAGGAATAGGATCTGACAGAGAATAACGTAAAGAATTTAGCTGAGATGTCGGCTGAAAGGGACAATTGCGGGCTTCCGCTGTAGCCGAAATGTGCTGCACTGCGCTGTGCCATTCACGGGGAAGTTTGCGCAGTTGCGTAGTTCTAGCAAAGGGGATCGTTGGATATGCAATTGGGGAAAAGTGCAGGAACGAGAGGAAGAAAAAATAACAAAACGCTCCTCGCTTCGCTCCGGCAGACAAGAGCATACAGAAGGGCAAAGGCATCCGAGTCTAGGAAAGTAAGACGGAGAATACGGAGAAAGAAGGAAAACATCCCGGGGCAAGAGAAAATTGCAAAATATTTCTGAAGTCATTCGAGTGCTCTACCTCTGTACTGAGGCAGAGCCGCCCCGCGATCCCCCATTCTTGAATAGAGGCCACAGACTTCGGCGATATTGTATTCTACCCGATGGTATCTTGTTGAGTGGTCGTTCCCCCGGAGATCAATCTCGACCCGCCAGATCTGTACCCTGTTTGTTTGCAACCTATTCAGGATGTCGAGACCTGCATGGGAGGTGAACTCGGGACAAACCCTTGTTCGTTATGTATACCCGCTGGAATCTTAGGGATCCCCACAGTAATTGTACAGTGCGGTTCACGGTTACGGTTATACGGGTACCCATAAGCGTACCGTATAGCCCCTTGGTAAAGGTTGTACGGGTACGGTTACGATACGGTTTGTTTAAAACACGACGAGGAACGAGAAGGTCGACTCCCAGATGGAATCTGAGGTTCTAGACAGACATACGGAGGTGAGAGCAAGCCTAATCCACTGTGTTTATTCTTACCCACCTTTGCCGTACACACGATTTTTTACGATGCCGTAAACCGTACCGTATATACCGAAGATGTGACCCGTAAAACCAGTAATTTTACGACCGTAACCGTATTCGGTACGGCTGCTAACCCTAGTACTGGAATTTCAAATTAACTTGAACCTTTAACCAACCGAGTAGCCATCACCCACCCTAAATCTTGGCGCGCGCGCTGTCGTAATTCGGGTATTTGAAGCATAACTCCCTCATGGAAAGCGTACTATCGCATCATGAGATCATTGACGATTGAAAAGTTGTCACAATCTCCACTGCCTCGGTCCGTACTGTGTAGGATTATCAATTCCCTGTTCATTTCCCAGTGCAAAATACTCTCCATTCCTTGGCCTGCCTTATGTTTTTGGTTCCTGCCAGCTGGTTCGCTAAGGTGGTGTACCACCTGCAGTTTGTCCCTCGAGATAATCAACGAACCCGCCGAACCCGCTCTACCGTGTACAGTTCTTGTCCCATTAGACTGCTTCATTGGGACTCGCACATATATAAGGCCTGACTCTGAATCTCCTCCAACAGTCACCCAACTTCTATCTCCTCCAATGTCCGAAGAACTGTCATACCAATTCGAATCGCACCCGGAGGGCGACGAGACCCAACTCCTGATGCCTTCCACACTACTTGCAGAGGTGCAGCAGTGGCCCCTGCCGAAGGAATACCTGCCCTTCATGTTTGGAAGTGTCAATATCGACGCGCAGGTTTCGGTCATTCAGCCCCATTTTAATGCCATTACCTTGCCGTTGCTGGTCTCGGACGGGACCACGAGGGGTCAGATGCAAATAACTGGCCAACGATTGGCGCCGTCTCTCGTGCCACTTCTGCCTTTTACACCACGACTTCTAGGGTTCATCGGGTATATGGCTTACTGGTGAGCGCTACTTCTCCGTCCTTGGGAGACATTCTTATGAAATAGCTGGCGGATTGACGTCAACGGTCACGTTTTCCATGTATGGTATGCTCAATATCCCGGGCTCACCCAACCCACTACCCAAGAGAGGACGTTGTTTGTGAGTGCGATACACATTGAAATTGGACGACATTAACTTCTCCTAAGATCATTCTACGTCGCGGGAAAGCAGCGGTCGAGGTCGCTTGTATGGGAGAGCCTGGGGAAATGTTAATCACTGCAGGGATGCGGGGTATGCTGTCACGGCCCGACTTCCATGGGGTAAGGGCAGCGTTGACAGCGGTGTTTTGTGTCGTCAACGAAGGATATGGTTCCTTCCCGGCCCTCGCCGCGTAGTTTAAATCCACATCCCTATATCTGCGATATACCTTGTCACGACTACCTCGTTTTTTTTCCATCTCTTTCCCGCGCTTTTCTGTGGTAATCACCGTAACTCTAGAGGTTGCCTGCAAGTCTTGAGTTGTTCTTGGAACTTGACATGGAAAATAATACAGCAAGACTTCCGGAGGAGCGGAGGTTCTTCTATGTCACATTATAACTGGCCCAAGAAGCGGAAGCAGCTCTAGGAATCCTGCTGAGCGAATTCGTGGATTTCATTGCGTCCAGCCGGCGGCTCTCTCTTGTACCGATCGGGGGTCAACGTTCGATGCACACTTCACGTTAAATTCACGCCCTCGCAATGACAGGCACAAGTCCCTGTAGATCAATGCAGATCAGTCCTTTGAGATACGCTCGAGAGTTCCCCAAAATATTGCATTGGAGAGATGGGAGTTCGATTCGGCTCGGGGACATACATAGGCCCCTCCTTTTATGCAACAGTACCTGGCGGAGTGATATATCATGAGAGATCAGCCGTGTTAATCCAGAGCTCTCACTGAGAGACGGGTCTGATATATCATCTGAGAGACACTGACCTTTTGGGTAGGCGGTGCCTATATTTATCTGCCGCTGTCAGCGCATGGGAGCTCGTCGTTCACGACGGCATCAGGTGTGTCTATCACTATTTGGCAAAATCCTCAGATGGCGGGCTGACACATATCCCAATCGGGCAGACCACCTATTTTGGTCGCAAATCCCCGCGCGACCCCAAGGCGCGCCACATGCTTATCATAAAGATCTACAATATATGTACAAATGGCAGGATTTGCGCCAGCTGATAATACAAAATATGCAATTTCCACCCGAAACCCGCATCCTGCTCCCCGATCCCTGCACCGCCGCGCCACTGCAGGCGCAAAATTAAGCGGTTTTTTACGCCCGCCGCCCGGAAACGGCCAGGCTGCTGGAAGCCGTGGGCTGGTCTCGCACCCGCTGCCGCGGCTTTCGCGCCATCCTCCCGCACTCGGTCACGGAGATCCCATTCGTGCAACGGATACCGTCCGCCCCGGACGTCGGCTGTGAAGCGCAGGACGGCACTCGTGCCTGCGGCCATGTACGTCGCACTACGGGGCTCACATGCACATCCCATATTGGCGTTGCATACACACGAGGAGGCTACGCGTGGTGGGTGGAATAGTGGCGTACCTCGATGCCGCCACATGCGCGGCCCTTATGCAACCCTGTGCATCAGACGCTGAAGTCGGGTCGAAGGAGCTCCAGGCGTGGAATGCAGATGCCGCGCGCTGGACTGCCACGGTTTGAAAACCATGTCAACACGGCAAGAAACGGGCGATTTCACACCACAAGCGCTAACAGTGCCTCCGTAGGGCCTGCGGTAAGTCCCAGCGTATCGCGCTGGTATCGACAGCGTGGAGGCCGTGAAGCGTGCCACAGACAGGGAAATAGCTTGCCGCACAGAGAGGTGAAGAAAGATTATGTGACACGTACACCCGCATGAATACTGTCTTCTAGAGTGTCCCTTCAAGTTGCTTGCGCCAAAGAGTCAGAATGGGTTGAAAGTCGACGCTGAGTTGGCAGTGGGTGGAACAATTGAGACAGGTAAGGTGGGAGATGTGCGAGAAGAGGAAGCACACCGTTGATTGCCAATTTTCGGCACCCCAGACGTTCTATTTGAATTCTGAGGGATCAGATTCAATTTCGTCCAGACAGAAGCTGGATCTGATTCCATGAGTTTCGGTTGCACAATTGGCTGAGGCCCGAGTGCTATTCTCATAGTCCAACTTTAAAGTAGAACATCCGGTGTCCCGAAACTTGGCAAACATGTCTATGTGCGTTAGAACAAAGAAATGACAAAGTGGGAACAAAGACCCAGTACCCATCACTAAGCTTCCCAAATTTCGGGAGGTCGGACGTTCTATCTGAAACTTGGAATATCGGAATGAATTTCAGGGATGAGCTGATGCTGGAACTGAAAATCTGGCTTTGGTGCTGGGTGAGCCGAATTTTGTTCCGATATGCCGGGTTTAGAATACAACGTCCGGCATGCCAAAATTTGGCACTCGCCCGTGTGAAGGATGACGTGGCATCAACATCAACGACAAGCGTGACTCAGGTCACTCGGGTCACTGCCGTAGACCTGATGAGAACACCAACTTTTCCTTTCGTTTCGCCTTCCACCTCTTGTAACAAGAAAAGTGAACAGGTAAGTCTTAGAATTACAAGCCAAATCTTTCTATGGAATATTGAAATGGTGCGTAGTCAGTTTTCTGAAGATCCTGAAAACTGCAAAATTTCATGGCATTCCAGCTGCCAAATCTCCGAAACGCCGTCGTCTTGAGATGATGTTAATCATTTGACAGAATATTGGAGTCATGACATGAAACTCGTATGAGCATCCTGAAAATATTGAAATTTCTGGACATTGGCCTCATCATTTTACCAGATCCCGGTCATTTTTAGAAAAGAAACAGCGCACCGATGAATATCCTGTATGAAATTTTTCAACCGTCAAACAGGATGGCAAATGAGAAGGGAAGAGCGCGAATCACCAAATATGCTGAATATCTATAGGAGACAGGTTCAAATAATTCGGGAAAATTACGAGTAGGTGCGGTGAAGGGATGGTGTATGTTTCAAGGAAGAAAACATACCAGGGGCGTGGAATTTTGAATTTCCAGACTAAAGGAGGACTTAGTGGCACGGAGTCGATAATGGGACACAGGATTGTGGCAAGAGGACAATGGCCAGGGATAGGGAAGACAAATATTTACCTGATTTTGTGGCTATGCGTCAGACGATGTAGAATGAAAGAATAATGGCGGCATCAATTTAGAATTGATGGACAATGGGTCTGAGAAGACGGTCACGTGCCCGCGATGGGCACGAAGCAATACGTAGTAGACACATCGCAGACACGTTGCGAGCGTGTTTCAGACGTGTTTCAGCTGGAAATGCGTTGGAAACGCACAGCAATGGGGCAGAGTAATGGTTACATGCAAAAGGGGCCTAGTAGGACAATGCTTTCCATTGTTCTAAGCCTTGGTTGCCTGGTTACCCTTGGAATTGGGCAAGGAAGTGCCCTGTTCTACCCACAACTCTTTCCAAGTATAGGAAATGGCAGTTGTTTCAAGGAAATTGGATCTATAATTTGTAGGAGTAGTTGTTTATTTGGAAAGGGCAAATGGTCCTGGTATAAAAGGACATGTATTTCATATGTAGAAGAAGACAATACTCGTTACAGGCATGGTGTGCCAATCGTTGAGCGGAATGCGAGATATGCACTGGATCGTTGCGGGAAGGAGCCAGAAGTGCTGCAGTTTCTGTTTCCACCATCCTAAGGGATACGTATCACGCCAAATACAACATAAAAGCAAAATAAAAGTGGCACAAACTTGCGATTGCCCCATCGGGGTCCGAAACATCCGCGATCCAGACTTTGAAGTCTTCGACTGCCTGCGGAGACTCCAAATGAACGAAGCCTTGGATGCGATCGTAGTCGTCTTTGGACAGATGCGGAGCGTCGGGGATACCCCTTCCGACGTTGAGAAACAAGAAGGACACAAAAGGTACGACGTACCGAGAAATATGGGTGTAGCAGAGTCGGAGAACGAATAGCAACAAGGTCCCCGCATCAGTAACTACTCCACGAAGCTCGTCGCTGTCTATGGTTGGCAGAAATGCATCGGCGAAGCCGAGCAGCGGCGCGACTTCCATGTCAGCGTTGAGCCCGAGGATTGTACCACGCACATGGAGCCCTTTGAATAGGAGAGGGCGTCCGGTAAGAACGGTAACGAGGCGTCGGAGTTCCTCCCATACTTGCTTGAAGATGGTTCGGTCATGAGCCTCCATCCATATGCGTCAGTTCGCTTGCATTCCGGTCGCTCTGTTGGAGGTCCTTGTCGATTTTAAACCCGAGTACGTCCTCGACGCTAGTCTTGAGAGACAGATTTCCGTACGTCTGTTTCTGATATTTTCGGCCAGCAACAGTCTAGCCATCATTCCACAGTCTACGAGGTTTTTCATCTCCGTCCTCAGGTCGTCCAATATGACGCTTATGTCTTTTAACAGTCCAACTCCGGTTTGGGGAATTTTCACAGCCAGGAGGATGCGACGTAGCTCTTTTGGGATGGCTACAGGTCGTCAGCTGAGCGTCTCCCAGGGTGTGGTGTGCGCTGGCCGACTCACATCTAATCTTCCACATATCCAGTGCCCATACCACTTCTCCGTATGCTATCTGGATAAGGCGGAGTCCTATATTGTCCCAGGCAACAGGAAAGAGACAGTGCATAGCTAGTTCGACGATCTGCCATCCTAGCAAGGCTAGCCTTTTATTTGTGCCGGCTGGGATCGATTTGAGAATGGTGTGTTCCTCCTTGGTGGGTCGACGTTCAGTGAACTCAGTGTCTACTGTATGCCGACAGCCCCGTTTTGGACTTGGCGCAGTTCGTCGTTCGCTTGGCGTTCCGTCGTAATATACACTACGGTATAGTCCGAAGGAAAAGGCCGGTAGAGTGGGATTTAATTGGCTAAAAGTTGTAACTGTTCACTCACTGGTGGGCTTCCGATGTTCTCAGCAGGCTGCAGCGTGAGTTAGTTGCAGATTTAAATGCAGAGTGCGACGCACCTTCGTCTCCGGTGACTACTTGACTGGAACTATGTAAGGCGCCGATTTGAACGCATTCAGGATTTTGCGGAACCAAGTCGTTGCTCTGAGGGCAGACTTGCTCAAGGCGATTGGGACTGGCATTGTAGAGAGTACGTTCGTTATTTTTGAATTGCGGCTGGCAATTTCTGCGGCTGTTTCCGGTGTGTGGTTCTGCATCTCGAATTTCTACTGTTCTTCGCTTAGGCGGATTGAGCGGGTGCACTTAAATTCCTGATTTCAGGAACACGATCGATAGGGTAAACTGCGCTCCACGTTATCATACTATTCCTTCCCTTGCTGTGCTCGTCCATGAAAGACTCTGAAGTATTATTTCCTGAACAACTGGAGGTGTGTCCATCCATGTTCACACCTTATATCTTGCCTGGATTCTGATCTCTTATTTGTAGGCGCCTTTGCCACTGGATGCATGTGCACACTATACATCGGGCGGTGAAGCAGAATCCGTCTGTGCCTCAGTTGTTCGTGCTTGTTTGATATTAAATGAAGTGGTTTTTTGACTTACCGCCAACAGCTGAACCCTGAGGATTCTTCCTCCGATGGATGCTCTTCTCCCGCAATCCGAAATGTGTCGCTTCCTACGGAACTTTGGACCCAGAGTGTGCTAGATCTTATCAGAGATCCTGCCCATACGCCCCAGCAGTCTGCCTACAGTCGAGGCGTTGTTGCTCGCGTTAGCAAAGAATGGCATGTAAGTGTTAATCTGCCTTGCCTGATTGTTGTTTTCTAATATCATGCAGGGTCGCGTTTATACTACGCCTGCGTTCTGTCAATGCCTGACGGCAATAGGATCAATCCTAAGGACGGGATTAATCCTATCAGCTGCGGTCGTCGGTTCTGTACAGTTATCGTCGTGTTCAAGACCCAGTGTCTGAATGACCTTCGCTTTGTGTTTTCGAAATGCCAAATCGCCTAAATCGATCTTCATCTTTCCCGCGCGATATCCGTGCGATAAATAGGGAACCTGCTTCCATCTCGAACATGGCTCGATTCGTAGACTATTTCTTCGACTCCATTTCAGCTTCCGCCGTTCGCTGGCGCTCTTTCCAGCTCTCTACCAAAGGTCCCATAGTTTTTCGCCGCGTACAGACATATTACCGCTCCCATCTTCCCTCCAGATTGGTTGCATTGAAACTGGCGTATGTTTCCGATAATTCACGCGATAAATGACGCGAGTTTGAATCAGCGAAGATTGATGCGCATTTGAACCAGCGAGAATTGATGCGAATTTGATTCAGCGAGAATTGGTGTAACCAGCAAGAATTGATACGATAATTACATCAACAGACCATCAGGCAAGACCAGAGGCCGCGCAGCGAACCGAACTCGTACTGCCATGCGAAGCAATGGCCCTAAAGCCCACGTTAATAGAGAGCTTGCGCAAAAGCCGCACGAGCCGCGTGCGGCTTTTTCTGCATTGCGCAGAGCCGCATGGCAAATTTTGAAATGTGAGAGATGTCACTCAACTATTTCAATGTAAGCTTACCTGAGGTGAAGGAGAGGTGCTGTGGGGAGAGAGAACATCCTTAGCATTGTCTCTGGTGCGCAGAAGACGTGAGAGTGTGGGAAAGGGAAGTGGAACTTGAATGATGCCTTGGTGATGCGTGAAAAATGCGGCTTCCCACAGTTGCACATCCAACAAATAGTACTCTCAAGAGTGGAATATGAGATTTAAGGGGCATTGAATGGTATTTAGCAAGACAAGAATCAAGAACAGTGAAGAAAAACCCGCGGCTTTGCGCAATGCACAAAAGCCGCATGCGGCTTGTGCGGCTTTTGCGCAAGCCCTCTAATGTTCTGCTTCAAAACACATACAACGAAATTGTGAGATCTGATGTCTTCCGAATTGCCCTGAGTGTTTGAGACTGTTCGAAAGCGCTCCTTAGCCGCTTTCGAACGCATCTAAAATCATATGAATCGGTGCAGAAATCAGTGAGAAATCCGCGCCGTAATCCGCGAGATCAAAAATGCTTTTCTTTCATCTATTTTTAGGTAGTGTCATTAGTTTTGCAAACAGCTGTAAAAATTTCCCTTAGTATCATCGGGACGGTGAGCGGTTTGGAAAGTCTTGGACGTGCCCATCCTGCTCTTCTGTTAAGCGTCATAGAAGGGCGGCGTAGATTCTTTTGTATTTGGTTAATCATCTCCTTTGATGTTCAAACTCTTATTTAAGATTATTTTGCGCATTGTTATTTACCAGCTGCTGATATAATGATGATGGAAGGCTATAATTACTCCCTTAATTTATCCAGATTTGTTTATGGGACCCCTCATCTGCAGCGCCATTTTCTTGCTAGGGTACGGACAATTCCGCCGGCAATCAGTCCTAAAAAGGAAATTTTCCCAGGAGGGGGGGGGGAGGGGTCCACAGACCGCCCGAAAAAAAACTTTTGTAGGTGATATCTTTTTCTCTTATCGTTGGACCCCCTTGTCCCCAACCCAATAATGTGACATTGACGCGCTGCAGTGTCAGGTAAGTCTATGTTGAGATGTGGGCGCAGCTTACCCCGAACGGCACGCACAGAACACGCTCGTCGACGTGCGGAGGTGGTGGCGGGAAGGAAAAAGATCGTGACAGTCACTTCACCATCACACCTTGCATCACACTGATGCGACTCGCTATGCCAATCCTACGAACATTGCTCTAATCCTACGAATGGTTTACGTCCCCATCCGGATCCTATAACCTTGGCGTGGGAATCCTACGCAGATCTCGCGCGCGTTACAATCCTACTATCATACGAATCTGTATAATACTCCACTGGCAGATAATGCCCAGCTGATCTAATCATAAACCCCCAAATAGCCCCACATCGCATAGGCATTTGCGGCCGCGTCGATCGCTTTCAAACCCCGCAAATTGGAAGGTGGTCCAATCTAAGTGTATTCAATGTACTGTCCAAATTATAGGCCCTATGGTGGAGGGGCAAGGAGCTGCCATTTTGGGGCGGCGGGGGTGCACCGCCACGCGCTTGCAGGCAGCGGGAGGGCAGCGAGCGGGCAGGCCCATGCACGGAGTTTCTTAAAAGGTCGATATCTCTCGCATGATATATCATGTACATCTCTCGACGAGAGTCCTGGATACAGTATATCACGGCTTATCTCTCACGAGAGCCAAGTGATATATCAAATCCCCACTATAGCCTGGGGCTGTCTATTTTTAAATTGGGAACCTGAGAGCTGTCCTGGATGGAAGCTCACGAATCATGAGGCCTCCATTCCAAATTGTAAATCAATTTCGATCGAAAATGCAATGGGACAAGATATGTGCACGCATCAAGCGAATCATACAACGTGTAAATATTTTAAAGTGTACGGAGGAGGACGCTCCGTGGCCCCTTCGTTGAGGGATGGCAGAAAAGGACGGGCGGCAGTAATTGATTGGTCCTCAGCGTTCCGTCCCAACCGTCGAAGTATCATCGGCACAATGGTATCTGGAAAGGGAGTATCAACCAAAGTGTTTTCCGGGAGGCAATTAATTTACTGGAACGAGCTGGCGCTCTACTTCTCCGGATCATTATGAAGGCCAGCACCAAAGCCATGATGACAAGGCCCCCCATTGCCCCACCAATTGTCGCACCACCTGGAGTCGGTTTTGCGGTTTGGGAAATCTGGGACACGGCGGGCGTGGGGACAAGACTGGAGGACGCAGGTGGGCTGGGCGGGGACACAGTGGGGCCGGACGGGAATGCCGACACAGGGAGAATTTCTAACCCAGTTGTGACGAGGAAATAATCAATCCCCAGTGAATTCCCGCCCAGAGTAATATTTATGGTGTGGGTCGCCTGAGGCAGCACAGACGATTGAAAGAGTGCGACAGAACCCTGAGGTTGTGGTGCCACCGCCGACGGGGATCCGTCGATGACAACGGATGCCACGGACCCCGTCCCAATAAGTGATATCTGAGTCCCTGTATGAACAGTGAGTCGCATTCGAAAAAGGGGAGATAAGAGTGGGAACCTTCGAAAGCCAGAGAAACCCAAGATCCAGCTGACGTGCTGACGTGTTGAGTACGTTCAAGGCTGCCGTCAGAGTCATTTTGAGCCTCCCAGTCCTGCGAGTATGTCACACCAGTGTCGCTGTCGTCAATCAACACCGACTTTCTAGTAGTCGATGTCGTGGTGTACACGAAGTAGTCGAGGAAGAGGGTCTGCTTGTTGTCAAGGTTTGAGTCATGGTCCACAATGATGCTAAGCGTGTGCGACGCTTCCTCGAGAGCCGCGGAAGTCCAGAAAAGCTTGTTATGGGTTGGCGCAGAGCGATTCGATTCGGGGACGTCAAATGAGCCCGACGCCCGGTCGTCGTCGATGGAGAAATTCATTCTGGCTTGCCCATCGGCGCGCACGGTTCCAAAGACCACGATAGATGTTCCTGAGTTTCGGATTCCACGTCTTAGCGCAGTACTATATGGCGACATTAGCAAGACGTACCCTCAAATGCCAGCGTCGCTGGTTCACCCAGCGCGAAGGACGAATGGGTCGTCCCATTGAACTCGGGTGCATGTCCCGCCAGGCGCCAGCCAGATAAATATTGCACCAAAGGATCGTCGTCGTCGACGAGGACATTCATCGCGTCGGTGGGCGCAGAGAGCAGAGCCTAAGATGTCGTCAAAGAGACAAGACTACTGAAGTGTTTCGACCAAAGGTTCTCAGGGTGTTACCCGTCACCTCAATTGTTCGCTGAGTTGGATTTTCATTTCTCGGCAATCACGAAAAATTACCATAAATGGCAGCATCTGCTTGAGTAAAATTTTTACCATTTTTGACGGGGACCAAAATTGTTTAGTTCAGAGGCCTATGATATGTCACACGCCTTTGGTCGAAACGCTACGGTATGTATATTTTACAGCACAAGATAGAAGATCTCTGTAGTTGTGACATCCCCGCAACCGCAAGGATGGGATCCCGGCAGAAGCTGTTGGTGGTTTAAATACTCCGTGGGAGATCATCACGCTAAAAATTACTGACATCCAGAATTGACTGGGTCGTGATACTGGTTCCCATCGTCGGCCACGGTTTCGAAGACCCTGATAGATGCTGAGTTTCAAATTCCACGTCCATAGCGCAGTACTGTATGGCGACATTAGCAAGACGTACCCTCATATGCCAGCGTCGCTGGTTACCCAGCGTCAAGGACGAATGGGTCGTCCTATTGAACTCGGACGCATGCCTTGCCAGGTGCCAGCCAGACGAATATTGCACCAAAGGATCGTTGTTTTCGACTATGACATTCATCGCGTTGGTGTGTTGTAGAGCAGAGCCTGACATGTCGGGAGAGGCACGATTATATGTCAGAAGATTAACAGAAGATCTCCGCACTTGTTCCATCTTCGCAGAGTGCCAGTGCATAGGTTCCTGTGAGATGTTGCCTCGAAATCATTTCGAGGCTTTGCCCTCTCGGATCGAGCCGCAGAGGGATTATACTGAACCAAAGGAGGCGACAACGATAGGAATCATTACGTTGTTGGCTATTGAACGCCACAACCCGAGACATCGCGGAAGATGCGAGCTTATATGCCGCGAGAAGGAACCCAAATTTCTGTTGTATCTTGATCATGATTCAGATAACCGGTCGTTAAATGAATTGGAGATGTGATGAGGCGCAGATTGGAGATGATCGGGTAAAAATCGCGACAGATGCAGATGGGAAGCGATAATCCGATGGAAACGGGGGAGGTTTGGGAATGAAGTGCTGGACGGTAAGGACAGTGAATGGATGAGCTCCATCTTATGGGTGATGACACTGTCACAGCGCTCTTAAGAAATATTTGAATTAATGACCTATCTATCTTGTCCTTGCTCCCGATGTTTATCATCGGCCCGAGCGCGATGTTCACGCCATTGCCGACGTGCTCGTGACCCATAAACAATCCGGGTCGCTGGATCAGCTTGCTGTTCCATGTGGGATAATGAGGCCAAGGGTATACTCAATGTATTGAACGGACATACGTGGCTGCCATGTTGACCGCCCAGTGAAAGACCCAGCGAAGCAGTTTGAGCCACCGCGAGACAGATCGAGGACCCATCAAAACCCTCAATCTGCCTTGATGAAATCTTACACAAAACAAGCGGCTGGAGAATTGACTTGAGTTGCTGTCTAACTGGTGATGAAAATAATCTTGCCTCATGGCCCCAGAATGGTGGAGTTGAAGGCTTCGAAATGCATTGAGTACTAAGATACCGAGTACTCAGCAGTGGACCGAGAGCATTAATTGACAGGTGCTTCCAAAGTTTCGGTTCAAAGGTCCATAAGCGAAGTTTAAACTTGAGGGCTGATCGGCGAGGTCAAAAATAAAAACAGGCGCCCGATGATCGATAATCTTTGATATTGTGGTTGGCCAAGAAAGCAACAATTCAAGGGAGGAATTGGACTGCCGATTTCGGTGCGCGGTTGAGTAGTTGAGAAAGAAATGCTGGATTGAGGTGATGGCAAACGGGTGCGATGTGATATGAGGATCTGCTTACATAATACATGAGGTACAAGACATCCCGGAGCCTCGCTCCATGATCCCACAAAGTCGTCCGTCTTGCAGGCGTTGCAAAATTGATTTTGCGTCTCCCGCGACTGTAAAGTTGGCAAAGTGAGAATCTCAGAGACACTGAATTGAGACGGTATTTTGACAAAGGCGTTTAGCGAATGCTGAAGGCGACCACTGCATCGTGCTTTCCCGCCAATTTCCCGCAATGTATTTATGAACCAGTGTGTAAGGGCAGATAGCCTGGGGTGCGGGTTCTTGGAGAGGGTCGGTGGCCAGCCGATTTTAGAATAGAAAAGATCTAGAGGGAATAACTTGAAGGAGATGAGGGTATAGATACTGTGATAGAGACACAGATGAGGAGGGTGGCCGTAGGTCGTAGAAATAGGCACGAGACAGATTCCGCGTGAATCCGTGATGTGGATGGGTTTCGCACACCGAGTGCGTACGGTCGAATTTACGTAGGTCGAAAGTGAGCACAAGGAAACACAGGATTTGGCCACTAGGCCACACTGGATCGCACAGATGAGCGTAAGACGTAGGATGATGATTTGCTGGCGCCGTGGGCACGTATTTACTGGCCAAACAAATGATGTAAGTAAATTGATAATAACACAGGAGGCATCCGCCAGTACAGCTGCAATCGACCCCCTCCTAAATGCAGAACACGTGAACTACAGTGCACGTGCCGTGCCTCAGCTGCGTTGCGTCGCGTTGATTTCAAGTCAAGATACAGAGAAAAAGTCGGGATAATAACAAGATGATTGCACCCCTTCTCTTCTCAAGGTTCCTAAGCTTCCCAACCAAAATTTCCATTACAATTAAGTACACCAACGCAATATTACGACTTCGTTTCTCTAAACTTCACCCACCTCAATGCCACTTATAGTCCTCAATCACAATCGCTGGGAGTGTGACAACGTTCTCTTGAATTCAGCCTTGGGAGGCAACTGGACGATGAGGGCTCACAGACAACTGGGTGGCATGACAGTGGCAAAATTAATTTTTACAGTGGAGTGAGTGGACGGCAATGCCATATTATGACAGAACGGGCAGAAATTTTGTACTGAATCTAGCATAGAAGGACCGTAGCTCCGGACGACCGAATAATATAGCGGGGGATGCTGCATTGAAACCGCTGTGTGCCACCGGGTGGTGTACTCGTAATGGGCATTCCAAAAGTTCTGCAAGTCGAGGTGGATTGGAAGGCCAATTCCTCAAGGTGGTAATGCGGGGCAATAGACAGAGTGAGCATCCTATGCGCGTAGTGGTGGAAAGAGAAAAGACTTGAGTGTTGTGACTAGAGTGTGTTTGCAGATGTGGAGAGAAAATTATCTCTGGGGGGAAAAAATCAAACCAGGCTGAGGCAAAATGACCATTCTCAGTGACAATCCTCTCTGGGCCCATATGCTCAGGTCTGATCAGATCTGGTGCATATTCTGAGCTTTTGATTGAAGATGTTAGTATTTTGTAGTTTTTTGCCTTGCATTGATAAAGTACATCGAACCAATTTCATTCAAGTACCGAGAGGTGACTTATTCCTAAAAACCTTTTGTTAACTGCAGGTACATCAGAAATCCTAAATCTACCTATATGACTTTACACATAGTTGTTACTGTCTTGCCAACGAGTTTAATGCATTGTCCCATTTTTTAGGGTGGTTTATATGCTAGCACTGTGCATGGACTGCAATGTGTGGAAATCATAAATCCAGGTACATTGAGAGCCTTCGGCTCGTGGGACCTTGGGTCCCTGCCAGGTTTAACCATAGGATTATTTATTCCTGCCATCTGAATGAAATTGGTTCAGTGTACTTTATCAATGCAAGGCGAAAAAACTCAAATACTAATATCCTCAATCAAAAGATCAGAATATGCACCAGATCTGATCAGACCGGGCCCAGAGAGGAATGTCACTGAGAATGGTCATTCTGCTTCAGCCTGGTTTGATTTTTCCCCAGAGATAATTTTCACAATGTACATACCCTGGCTGTCAAATTCTTGACAGGGCTTTCACTTTCAGGAATGTTCAATGAGCTATTAAATTTGAGGCACACTGTATTTTGACCTTCTCTAGATGGCTCTGGGAAAATACCTGACTTTGAAAAAGAATGCATCCAGCCAGATTCGAACACAGGCCAGATCAATTTAAATTACAAAGCAAAACACCATAAGCCACACATGAACGGCCCATAAGCCGCTCATAAGCAGTTGCCGCTTATGGATCCATAAGCGGTGGCAGATGCCTCCTGTGTAAATCAGGCTAAACTGAAACCAGCAGGTGGTTGAGTTTCCACACACCGGCCATACGGCTCTGCCACACCAGGAATTTATAAAATTATGGGCAGACTGTACCGACCGGGAGCAATCAGACGAGTTCATTGCGGTTCAGAGCAAGTCAATACGCACCATTATCTCACACACAACAAAGGCATTGGAGAGGATAAAGACCACATTTTGACCACCGCAGTAGACACTCCGATGACATAACTGAGACGATACGACGGCGCGGGATGGCTGACTCGTCGTAGCCGATGCTGAAGAAGATTGATGATCCAGGTGCAGAAAAACGTATCTAAAGAGCCTCACATCGTCGGACGGAGAACAGAAACAATTCTCGCCGAAACGCAATCGTAGTCATGGCCACCGCGAGCTCGAGGAAAACACCGTCGTGAGGGGTTTGTATTGTAGGCTGAGGCCCGGGCCCCGAGATTCGAACGATGGTGGCAGGTGATCGTGTCCGTAGCCGATGATACCTGGTCAACGGTGAGTAGAATGTTACACGCTCGAAAACCGCGACGGTACTCAGCGCTCAACGTTTAGGATGAAAGCGCAGCTGTGCATCGATATCTTGAACGGCCGCCGGCCTCAACTTCAATTCTTTCCATTACTCGCAAGCCTCGTTAAGTCGGAGAATTTCCAGATCTTCGGCCGCATTCATCGCGCTATGCGGAAAATGTGGACCGAAGAAGAGTAAGTCAGTGGCTGTGTGACCGGCGATCAAACGCTTCTCTTTCTCTTCCACGTCGCTGGTTTTGTGTTTTGTTTCCAACGAACGCTCAAGCAATCCTTCGACGCCAATAGAAGAGATGCAACCGCAAATCTCTCACCGGATGCATCGTATTCTCCTCTAAAACGCTGCGATATGGAACAGAGAGTTAGGTGAAATTTCTAGGCCTTGTCTCGCAGGAACACGAAGCTCTGTCCAAGTGACGCTTTCCGATTTGCTACGTGCGACGCGCCGTATTTTTTTTGTTCCTTTGCCGTCACAGAACAGACCTGGATGGCAGGAGATCTCTGCTCCGGGTTAGGTGCGTCCGCGTCCCTATACAATGTTTTCCCCGCCCCCTCCTTGTCCTTCTACGCATCCCCGCTCCTTACCGATCGACCACCTTCACACCCTTCTCCGCCTTTGCTCTCCCAATCTTCGCGTCTTTCCCTCGTTCCTTCCATCTTTCCTTGCGCGCTGTTTTGACCCACTCTCCCGGCAGACTGCAGCCCAACCATTTGACTCTCCCGCTTGCTCTAACCGGAGGATTATTCGCCCCCGCGCCTCTGCTACCGACGACAACCCGCGCCACTAAATCTAGCGCATCGCCGCGCCACTGCCAGGAACGGGATGGGGTCCAGGAGCGCGAGGTAGTCGATGTTTGCCGTCGCTCGGTCTGTTCCACACTCGCGGTGTGTGCGCTGGCCATCCCATGAAATCGCATGCTGGGCTCCTCGACTTTGCCGGCTAGGCAGCTTTCTGGGTGTCGGGACGACGAAGGTGCGCTTGCTGTAGTCTTTGATGTCCGTATCATCATACCTTATTCTCCCCTTCTACGCCCTCGCCATCCATTTCCCTCTCGTCCCTACTTTCCTCCTCATCTTACATTCCTCTTGACGTACGAACCTCACCCGCTAACCCACTCTCCTTTTCAGATGCCGCCCGACCCTAGCCTACCATAACATCGCGCGCGTCGAACCCCTGCCCGACTCCATCATCCCCTTCTCGCCTGCTAGTTTTCCGATACTCGACCTCCGCTGGTGCCGCAGTCTGTGCGTCTCAAGGACGAGGCTACCCGTCAACTGCACCTCGCCTTCGCCCTCCCGCCCAATATGGCAACTCTTCCCGCTCGCGCGCGCCACTGTGCTCTTCAGCAGACTCACCACCGGTCCCGCGCTCCCACGCGAGATCTAGGAGTCTGAGCACCTACTAGGAGAAGGGATCTTTATTCTCGTCGTCTTCGCCTTCTTGGCCACCCCCACCTCATACTCCTCGCCACCGCGCTCCTCCCGTGCACCCGCTGCGAGATGCCTCTCGCCCCCAGTCGCCGTTCGAGCGCCACGCCCCTGCGGGCAGATTCCTGCGCTCCGCGTTTGTGCGCGTCACCGCTCCGACACCGCGGCTTGCCTCATTCCCCGCGGTCCTCGCGACCCACAGCCCACTCATGCCCCTCCCACCCCGTCGTCGGTGCTACACCCTCGCCCCGAAACTCGTCCACTCCGCACTCGCCCCGCGAATCTCCCGCTCCCTGCTCGCTTGGGCTTCGTTCCCCGCATCGCCTGCACACCCCCAGGTGCCGCGCGGAGGATCGCATCGAGGAGGGGCACGACGACACACCCTGCTACTATCGCTGCGGCGGGGGATGGTAGAAGGAGAGGGAGAGTAGGGAGGACTGGGGGACGCTGCGCACTGCAGGTGGGCTGGGCGTACGAGGCAGCGGATCCTTGACTTCCCTCCCGCGGTGGCGTTCTGCGCTGCAGATTCACCTCGAGACGCCTCACCCACTGCCTGCATCATTTACTCGCTGCGGCTTTCGCGAGGGCAGCGCGATAAGGATCGGAAATGGCCTGGTGGAGGACGAGATACTACTGGGGGAGGATCGTAGAAGGAGAGGGGGACGTAGGCTGTGATGTCGATACTTCCTATGGGCTAGGGAGAGGGTTGCGGGGGCGCACCTCTTCCCTTCCTTATGATACCCGTGTCTGCCCGCTGTCTCTCGCGCAGCGGCTGGGTGTGATCCCCGTTTCGCCTCCAGCTCGTCATCGTCTACATCGCATCGCATCGGCAGGAGTCGTCGTGCCCGCTACCCAGCCCGGATCGCACCTCTCGAGGGTGGGGGTCGAGATCGATTGTGGAGTGGGGGTGGCGGTGGGCATGGGGATGTGCGGGACGCGTCCACGCGTACAGTCACCCGGGGATCAGGAAATGGGACGGGGGTAGATCGCAAGCGGCTCGTTTTCGGCACAGTAGGCGAGTGTCTTGTGGACGCTGCGGGATACTGTCTTCCCCTAACTCGCTGCCGCAGTGGAAACGACGGGCCTGGGTCGTCGCCCTCACCGCTCAGGCCGTTTCCGCTGCGGGTGTGATGTACCGGGCGATATGGGATGATGGAAGTGGGACTACGGGCGGGGGGAGCGAGAAGCTATGGTGGTGTGGCGCAGCAAGGGGAAGGAGCGGATGAGGTTTGCGGATACTGGGGGACCAGGAGTAAAGGGCGGGAGTTGTCAGAAGACGCGACGTGCGGAACGCCCTTCTCGCTCTTCGGGATACTATCTTTGCCATGACGACGCTGGCGGTGACGGGGAAGACGAGGACACGGGCGACTTTCCCCCTCCTCCGATCTCCTACTCCCGTTGCCGGCGGTGGGATTCGCCCATTCGCAGGCGACACGAACATTCCCCTCCACCTCCCACTTCCACCTGCTCCTCTCTCGCTCGCTCGTATGCGTACCAGTCCCGGCCATCGCCACCCTTACGAAGCATTGTGCGGATTGTCGAGGCGTCGTGGGCCGAGGCTGCGCATTCCCCCAATCGCCGTTTCTCGCTCGCGCTCTCTCGTCCATATCAACTAGCTATATGCATGTACTTACTTTCTCGTTGTCCATTACTACTACCTCCGTCGTACCGCGTATTTACTTACACTCACCATCCTGTGTCGTATACTTACTTAAACATCTATCTCTTGAGCCCGACGCGGGTGTGCTACCTATTCAATGGCTTCAGTGCTATTTTCCACAGAGGGCGTACCGGTACTCGACGTGCTGGTGCTGTTGTCTCGGCGTTCCGTTTACGCCAGAAGATGGGGACAATAAAAGAGGAACCATGAGACTAATTACCTGAGGTGGCCGAAAACAGACATCTGAAAGAGAGCATGTTATACCTCCATCTATCCCTGACTTCGACGCGGTCTGCTGCATATTTAACTTTTTGTTGATATTTAGATAGACTTGCCATGCTTCTCGTACTCTAGACTTCATCGCGTTTTTGACAGTTTACTTTTTTGGTCTTGTCCGGTCTTGTACGATTAACCGTTCTTTAACGATTACCTCGGCGTGCCATTGTACATGTTTGCTCTTTTCCCCATTTATCCCATGTCCTTTCGTTTCTCTCTGGCGGCCCACTGCATCCATCTCCATTCATTTGCAACTTGCTGTATGCTTCACGCAGCTTCAGTGGGTCTCATGATCAGCACAGGCGATGCCTTTCCTTTGACCTGCTGCGTGCTGGGAGTACGCGTACGCCATTGTCCATATTCGCCGCATTTTCTGGCACTGCGCTCTTCATTAATTTCCGAGTCAATTCAACAGCATTACCTTCCCTTTTCGTTCCATTTCCTTTTCTTACTGCGGCAGTCATCACAATTTAGCTTGGGTGAGTTCCGGCCGTCTGACGTGCCGCTCAATCACGCGGCCTATGAAGGAATGCTCAAGGTCCGCTCAAAAGGGCCACTGGTCCATTATTGCGTGGAATGTTCTTTCATCCCCCCATCACCATCGCTCCCTTCTGCAGTTTCGTCCGCCCTCATTGGCCTTCTTACCCTGCTTTCTCGGGCGATCCTGTCATGAATCAAGTACCCACAAGATTTAGCAAGCCTCAAAGACCGAGCCCCTTCGCCCCGTAACCCATTAACTCAACGCCTGCCAGAATCAATTGCGCTGCACATGAAGACCTTTAGCAAGATCCTCATGTGGTTCAACAAATCAAGAGATGCAAGACCTCTTGGCCCTTGACCACAAGACTTCTTCAAGCCTGCTTTGCAGTAGCAAGAAACTCGACGCGTTCAAAAACTACGCAAGACCCCTCGAGCGTCAGATATCAAGTCATTGCAACCATTTCATGCCCAGGACCTGTTCGGCATCGGCCGCACGCAGCAGGACGCTTCACGACTTCCGACACGTAGCCAGATCGCGTAAGTCATTCGATATCTACTGCCACTGGGTTTCACTGCGTTCCCACCCTACGTAGACACACCCCGGTGTACGTTGGACTACGTCTGTCTACGTGCTGCTACATGTGTCGATCTTCGTCGACGTCCGACTACGTATGTGTACGCCGTGATGTCGGTGTACGTGCGGCTATGTCTGGCTACGCGGCGTAGACACGGTCCGTCTACCCGTTGGCTACGTATGTCTACGTGCATCTATAGCGTAGACGCACGTAGACATACCTCGGTCAACTTCATAATCCTATTCTGCATTGAGTTTATGTATCCAGTTCCGCAGAATTGAGTGAGGTATGTGCACATTTGTCTACATTTGTCTACGTGTGTCTACATCGGTCTATGTCGGTCTACATACATGGACCAAGGTAGACCGATGTAGGCATATGTAGGCATATGTAGATGAGCCGTGTCTACATGATGTAGACATACGTAGACAAAGGGGTTCGTCTACCCTTTGTCTACAGGGATAGACAGACCCTCTGTCTACAAGGGGTCGGAACGCAGTGTTTGAATCGACTGAACAGTGCAACAGGAAGTATTTTCCAAGCATCCCCTGACAATGACATCGCGGGTGATGGTCTTTATGTTCAATACATAGCTGGAAGGTGCGTACCCATAGCTTATGGGACCCTCAAATCCCCGTTGATTATCCCCTCCAGAGCGACTCGGAATCGTTCTGACGGGCAAGACAGTCCCACAACCGTTGCACAGCCGAGTTAGCACAGGTGATGTGTTTCGCTCCATATTTCACCCTTCTGACAGTCCATGCCTTCAATTTTAGGCTGCGAGCTATGTTCAGCCGACCGAGCAGATTCATTTCGCAAAGTAATAGTGCATGTTTGTGGACGCGATATTTATATAAAACGCTCAAATCTCTGCTCTTTTTGCATGCAGATCGACTCAAGTTTGGCACAGCACGGAATAACGATCCAAATATTCCATTGTTCGAAAACACCATGCGCTCAGGCTTGCGCTAGTCGTAACAATATTGTGTAATCGTTGACATATGCATCTATCGTACGTGCCGGTGCCGTTCTGCCCTAAAGTATGCCCTGACCTCAGGTGCTAGATAGTCGACGAAAATACCATGGGAGCCGGTTCCTTGGGTTATCTCACCGTATGTCGAAGCCCCACCCTGGGCAGAGCTAATGCGGTTACCCACGGCGATCTCAATAGCAGCCAGTCATATTCGTGCGTACATCAGCCTTCACGGAGAGATGATATGACGCTTGCGGATATTGCACCGATTGTGCTTAAACAATGCTCGTTACTATGATATTTCTTTTAATTTGTGAACTTGAGCTTCGTCGTTCTTGATTGGAACTTAAGCCGGAGCGAAGCGAAGGCGCATCTTGTAACGTACAAGGCAAAAAAGACCGAAAGTTCGCAAGATCACAAGACATGTCCAAAATCCCACAAGACCAAATAATAATATTTTTTTGATCCATTCCATTGGCATCTAGGCATGATTGCTTCGACCTTTTTTTTCGCGCAGGAGACAAACAAGACAAAAAAGTTCAAAAGTCCAAAAGTTTATTGTTATCTTGCTGATGTTTTGATCTTCTAGTGTAGCATTTTTTTTGTGTTGTGTTTCTTTTACTTTTGGATGTTGCAATTTCGTATCTGGATATAATCCCGAGAACTACAACTGAAGCGAAGTCAGATCATTGCTTTGAGTCCGTCGTGGGGTGATGAAAATGTGCGTGCGTTGAGTAATATTTACTTGTATAATGTCCCACAAGATTCCAAGGCAAAATAAATTCGGTTCGTCGACTCAAGAAAAAAGGAACAATGAAAGGCAATGGAAGGAAACCTTCCTTCGTAAGTGGCACGTCACCCCGGGTTTCGCGCAGCGTATCTTGAGTGCTAGTGCCCAGAAACAGAGACTCGGAGGTCTTCGTGAGGGGTGAAGGAAAGCGCCAGTTATGTCAAATCCATTTGCCGGGAATGCGATTCGAAGTGGGGACCCTGCCGCTGCAGGGGACTGATACTCTGGAGAATATGAAGTCTGCTGGTGGAAAATTCCTCCAGAGGAATGATCAGTGAACAGAAAAGATCCTGAGCGCCTTCGGGCTTTGACAATCAATTCGGTTCAGTCGAAACAGTCACAATACGAGGTAAAAGAGGATGATTGGATTGGAAGGAAGACTTTGCATCACAGACGGAGATGTCTGGGCCCGGGAAAACAGGCAAAGTTGCTGGTGGGAGGCCAAAGTCTGTGCGCACGAAGAAGAATTGACGTCAGGCCGCAACGCAGAACGCGCGCAAGACATCGAGGTTGGATGGGTGTTCTTCTAGGACTTGAATCAGGGTGCCTGAATCTCGGCCGATGTCAACAGGCATTTCATGGAGTCCATGCTGGTGAATGGGGGAGTAAATATTCAGAGACAACGTGGAGAACTGCGAGTTGCCCACTCACTCTCTATACAGATGACTACCTTGTGATTGCCTATATATTGTTTCCATTTGTCAGTCGTTGAGATCACCCGCAGCAACACCATATTGCCTATTATTCAAAATATATAAAGATCTTCGGCTGAGTTCGTGGGGCCATTGGGTCGACCGGAAGGTGCTTTATCCGTCGTCGTTTCGATGGCTTGTGCATGACGTGGGACGCAATGACGAAGTCAATCTCCCGGGTCTCGAATGCGCCGTCAAGGAGTACGTCCTCATTTATCGAATTGTGTACAACGTTCCCCTAGAGTAACGGCCTGCGTTTAGTGAGGGTGACTTGCAATGTTCCAGTGAATAATGTTGTGGGCTCCCGCAGAGTCACTGGTCGCAGTAACTCGCTCAACTGTGTATAATCAGGGGGAATGCGGCTCGCAAGAGGCACAAGCTTCCAGTCTGTACCCGCCAAAATTTCAACTATTGCTTCTGCGCGGGAAATAAGCTCATGGTGAGGTGAGTTAAATGTCAGGCTCGCAGTGGTACGACATTGTGCACTCACCTTGCCGGTGCCGTCCAGGCAGAATTTGCGGCGGTGGCCATCCCACTCACCCACAGCCATTCTTCTGGGCTGCACAGCAGATGTGCACCGATTAAAAGGGACTGCCCTACGTGCCGCTGCAGTTGTGGTGAGGCGGTTTCGCTCGATCTGACGTTGAAGTGGAAGGTTTTTGAGCAAGCACCGGGCCCACACATCTAACGTGTCCACCGATCTTAAGACTGTTCGCATTGTGTGGTGACCCATTCAATGTCTCGCGTATAAAGTTTTCTCTGCCTAACTATGTTATTCAACGCCTGGTGCACCATTCTGGGTCTCATTAACTTGCAGAAGACCAGAAACTGAGAATGGCCCGGACAGGCAGCTGTACAGGCATGGTTTGTTATCATGGCGATCAAAGCCGAACGTCGCGCTGAACTGCCCAGTTTGTGCACAAGAGGCATCCGCCACCGCTTATGAGCGGCTTATGGGCCGCTTATGTGTGGCTTATTGTGTTTTGCTTGACATGAAACCTAGCTAGTTTTGCTAGACTAATTCATGCCAAATTAGTGATAGAAAGAAACTTATGAAAATATCTCATATCGGATGATCTGCGATTTTGGGTTATTTTGGGGTTGAATGTGGTCTAGAGGGATTGGGATATGTTCAAATGGTCTAGTTTTTTGAGACAGATAACCTGAATAGATTTAGAAGGATGTCATAGAGCCAGAATTTTAATCGCGGCACTTGGTGACTTGTAATTATTTTGGGCCCGTTGGCTATTCAGAGCATCTGGTCAATATTGGGTAACTTGAAGCCACCAAGTGCCGTGATTAAAATCCCAGCTCTATGACATCTTTCTAGATCTATTCAGGTTACCTGTCTCAAAAAACTAGACCATTTGAACATGTCCCGATCCCTCTAGACCACATTCAATCCCAAAGTAGCCCAAAATCGCAGATCATCCGATATAAGATATTTTCATAAGTTTCTTTCTATCACTAATAGTAATTCGGCATGGATTAGCCTAGCAAAGCTAGCTAGGTTTCATGTCAATCCGTTAAGAACTGACTGAGTTATGGGGAATTCTTCGGAAACATCCCAAATCAGGAATTTTTTGACCGCGCCTTCGGTTCCGACATTGGCTGTAACGGTTTTTTCAGCCACCAACCTGATTCACGGCAATCACCCATGGTCTGGTAGTGATTTTGAAAGTATTTAACGGTTTTGTTAGCTACCGACATAGATCAAGGCAATCACCGCGTGATTGGTAATCCATGATTTGGTAGTGATCTTGAAGGCCGTATTTACAGGCGTTTGCATAAATGATTGCAGTCGTGATTTTCTCGCGGCCTTATTTGTGCATGTTAAAAAATTGATCCGATGATCGATGAATGTTGGCCGCCGCAAAGGCATCCTCGGAATGCGAGCCTACGCCGCGCTATTCACCTTTTTTCTTCATATACATGCTCTCTGGAAGAATCCTGACTCAGCTGCAATTTTTTCTGCGCATGTCTTGAATACATTTTGGGTAGATGTACTTGACGATAGTGAGCACCTGACCCACGGCCATCACTCAATCAAGTTGTACAAACAAACCCGCAAGAATTTACGATTGCAATCATTTATGCACACCGACCTAGATCACGGCAATCACCGCGTGATTGGTAATCTATGATCTGGTAGTGATTGAAGTCCGGATTTACGGAAGGGAGTGCCAAATTTTGGCATGCCGGACGTTGTATTCTAAACCCGGCATATCGGAACAAAATTCGGCTCACCCAGCACCAAGGCTGTTTTCCAGATTTTCAGTTCCAGCATCAGCTCATCCCTGAAATTCATTCCGATATTCCAAGTTTCAGATAGAACGTCCGACCTCCCGAAATTTGGGAAGCTTAGTGATGGGTACTGGGTCTTTGTTCCCACTTCGTCATTTCTTTGTTACGATGTTACGATTTTGAACACCACCTATTCGACATACATCAATGAGGATAGGGCTAGGCCCGTCCACGGTGGGCCATAAATAAAATAATATCATCGCGTCTTTTCCTGCGTCCGCCCTCTAACCTCGTCCGGATCTGGTCTTCAACCGCTTCTTCGCCCTCGGACATCCAATTTGACCGCTGTCTCTTTCTGCCAATGTCCCCAAATTCTCCCTGCAAGTCGTATAGAAGTCATATGCCATTCGGCGGATAAGTGATGTATGAGTCGTGCGAAGGCGAGCTTCGGGAGTTCGTGATTCATTGGAAATAGGTGCGTGAAACGCGGGACATGTCCTAAGAAATATGCGGAATAATGTAGCGGCCATAATGAACAGTTATCTGAGAACAGTAACTTAGCTTGACAAAGGAGGGTCGTGCAGTCGTCGAGACTGAATCCCTGCTCGACGAGCTTTTCGCGGGTACGTGTGTGCAGTTCATCGGCGGCCTTTAAGCGCCAGCTTGCATAGTGAGTGCAATCCACGAATATGTGATGCGCGTCTTCAATCGCTGCACATCCCAGCCGGCAGTCGGGGCTCGTTAAGTGTCCGCGCGAGTGCAGGAGATCGGCGGTGGGAAGTTGGCCAGAGCGCGCATATAGCTGGACGAGGGCGGAGTACGCCGAGAACGCGTGGGTGTATGGGAACTCGTGGGGTGGCGTTGGGTCATAAAGGTCGATTGTCATGCGGTTTTGGTGACCGTACCCAAGTGTTCGGCTGGAATGTCGGGTACGGGTTTTGTGTAGGTACGTGCGCATGCTCGATTCGATCCATCCGTCATCGGGGGTGTAAAACGTGAATTCGTCCATGAAGAACGTCGGGGTGGGGGCAAGAAGGATTCGTTCGGGCTGAGCTTGTGCTGAGGATGCATAATGATCAGCTTCAAAATTAAGTAAAGCGGGCAAGGACTCCTCGTTTGTGTGCGCCGGCGTGTAAATAATTTTGAGGGATTTCTCGGCGGTGAGTGCCAAAATCCAGCGATAATATGATCGGCCGTTCATGGAGCGGAGACGTGGTGCTTGGTCAACCACTGTTCTGCTGTCGTCGATAAGGCGCGTGGAGTTTTGGTGGTCGGTGTAGAGCAAGGACTCAGGGTTGTCCGAGAGGGTGAGGCCGGCGATTAGGCCGATGAGCTCGCCTTGTAGGATCGACGAGTTTCGTCCATCGATGCGCAGGACGAGTGTGCGGGGACCGGTGATGGCCGCGGTGATAGACTTGCGGTCGAGTACTCCCGCGGTGGCGGGGATCATGGAGCCGTCGGATGCCCAAAGCTGATGGCCTTCTGGGGATATGGTGGTGGAGGGTGGCAGGGCGCTGAGAGCGGCCGATCGGCGTATGAACGACTCCGCGTTCCGACGTCTTGTATCGCGCGGGTATATCAAGTCGGCTTGACCTAGGGAAAACCAATCCATTAGCATGTGACGCAGTGCGAGACTGACTTTGTCCCAATTCCCAACAGCGGTTGGAGTCCAGTTGGAGTGTGTGGGTCGTGAGTGAGTCGTGAAGAACCATGTGCCGTCACCGCGAAGGCGCCAAATGCCGATGTCTCTAATCTGCGTGATGTTCTTCAGTCGCAGGGAGCGCAGGGCGTGTCCATCCGGTATCACATCAGAAAAAGCACTTGGTTATGTAGTGCTCGGTAGCCAAAATACCTGTGGTAGCCCCGTAGGCAAGTCCCCCTTTATGGTAGCCCCGTAGCCACGTGCCGTGGTCTGATAGCTCCTGGTAGCACCCGGTAGCTCTCGCGCATGGCTCCCGTAGCGTCTCGTAGCAGTCTCGTAGCACCTGATAGCTCTACGGTCATTCTTAGTAGAACTCAGTAGAGCGTATACCAATTAATAGTGAGTAGTAGTCACCCATAAAATGACGCGAACGATATGCATTCAAACTACATAAAGACATAAAAGTGCTCTAAGCAACATACCAGGCTGCTGCATCCCTCTGTACAAGCCCAGGATACTCGCACATAGCTGCAGACGGCTTTAGAGTTGATACATAAACGCCAAAATCAGAACCGGTGAAAGAGGAGGAAAGGAACTCACCCGATGATCCCATGCACATCCTTGATTCGGAGCAACGCTGATTCTGAGGTGGATGATGAGTCAGAAATGTCACAAAGAAATGAAAACTCACGCGTGATGGCTGGCGGTCTACGACAGAAAATGCTGCGCAAACATGGCGGTAATGGGAAGAACCGGTGGTATAAACCCGAATCAAGACCAGATTGGAAGACCCTTGAGGAAGGAGAGCCATTGAGGTAACTTGTGGTAACTTGCATTGCAGCCATATTGCGAGCGATAATCTTGAAACAATCTTGCGGTAATCTTGCACGGATCTTGCAACAATCTGAGAGCATTTTAGAGAGCAATATTGAGGGTGATTGCTTGCAATGTCTTGAATAGATCACAGCGACCCGTGGATAGCACGAGCAGGACAAAGGGATTGGATTGTAACTCATTGAGCCGAGCCCGGGCAGGTAGCAGGTGGCGGGTGTGTCACTGATGGCCCGGGAACACAGCTGGGGGTACATTACAAGACATGGAATAAAGGGCAGACCCTGGGGTGTCTTCGCGGCATGGAGAAGGGGAAGAATGAGGGAGAGGACACAGGGAAGATGGGGGGAAAGGAAGAAAGGCGACGAACCGCCGTTGTGTTGCCAACCAACAATCACGCCTGATCACGCCATATCATGCACACGTGCGGCGGACTTTGAAATGGACTGAGCAGATTTCTAGCTGCACGATCATGTCCCGCGATTTATGTATCCAATATGTTTCGGTGAATGTTGTAGACGAGCCATTAAGTTGGAATGAAGTAGTAAGCATTCGCCCGAGGTTCAAAATATCAATCGGCTAAACACCAACTATTCGGCGCTACTGATCTCCGCGAGCCAGCTATCAGATGGTACTGATCCTGCAGTTACGGCTATCAGGGCTACCAACTGCTACAGATCCTCGCAGAGAGCTACGGGCGCTACCGGTGATATACAACTGACCTTTGAGCTATGTAGGAAAAACTTTTTTCCTGATGCAAGGAGTTAGGGAGATGGTAAGAGAGGGTTTTTATGGCATGGGATAAAGACATGGAGCCCGGGAGAACATCGCACAGGTTGGATCGCTTCAAGGCGAGAGGCGGGTGCGATGAGGCCATTGCGTGCTGGGCGACAATCCAGGCGTACGGGATGCGGCCCGCTTGGTGAATGAAGGTTCTGCTGAGACCGTATCGATCGAGCGGGTCGATACAGTCGTTGATCGAGCAGGTCCAGTCGGCCAGCGTGATGCGTGCGAGCGTGCGGTAACTCGCGATTGGATGATTGAGGTCGCGGTGGAGGCCTTCCACTGCTGCAGTGTCGTTGACTAGGGAGATAGATGGGAAATCCAGGCCGTGCATAGCTATTGGGAGAGTTAGCACGTCTGAGTTTGGCTGGAACGGCATGCCTGATTCTCGGTGTATCAGGTTCTTCAAGATCTTGTCGAGTTTATCGGCATCGGCGCGTTTGATGGGCTGCAATGAGATGAGTGCGCGGGCCTTGGACACGACGTTCTGCTTCAGGATTTTGCGCAAGAGGGTGATGGGCGGGCGGCTGAGGAACTTGGGAAATGAGAATACGTCGAGGAACTCGCGGAGGTTTTCAAAGCGGGCTTGGGGATCGTCGACCATCGTGCGGAGGAAATCGAGCTCGCCGATGCGGAGGGCGACCGTATGTGTTGTTATATCGAGCGGATTGCTGCCGGGCGTTGTCGTGATGGATTCAAAGCTGACGGAGGGTGGCGGGGTGGAGTCGGGTTCGAGGACATAGGCCATCGACTTGGTCCACTGAGTGAGCCAGCCGTAAGCGTATTGAAAGCGCTCCATCTCGAGGGCGTTGCGCTGGAGGGCGTGAAGGGTGCGGGCAAAAAGGTAAGTGTCATCGGTGGCTTCAACCATTATGACTTTCGTCGAGAGTCGGTCATCTGATAAATGTGGGTCAGCTTTGCATGAACTGGATGAGCTGATAATCAGGGTGTCGGGGTCATTCGCGGAAAGGTCGTTGAGATAGTGATGCCCGAGACTCGTGGTGAGAGTCGACTTCACTGGTGAAAGTGATCCGCCCTGCTTTGTGAGGCCGTCAATGGTGATGGGGTCAGTGACGCCGTGAGCGGTACGGATGTAGCAACGGGTTTGGGTCTGTGCGGCGCGGTCGAGATCGATGATAGCAGAGGGGAGACCGTAAGCGTCGACCGCATGGTACATGCCTTGAGGTGAGAGGTAATCGAAGCCTTTCATCTGGTCGCGCTTCAGAGCGTAGACGGTTGTCTTGTGCCGCTTCGCCCAGCATTTGATGCCCGATAAATAGCTGATCAGGTCGCGCGTTTGAACACCTTGCTGTGTGGCCACCTGTGTATCCGGAAGACTGCGTAAGCGCGCGATGTAAGGGACGAGGTTAAGGTTCAGCCAAGACATCGGTGAGTTCGCGAGAAAATTGGAAAGGAGGAGGCCCCTCCAGTTGGAGAGGTCTGTGCGAAGGCCACGTTTGTGGAACATTGTGAGCCACATGTCCTTGAGGTCCCCGGGGAAGGATGTGTTCATGACGATGTAGTTGTGTAGCCGTATTACAATGAGCAGCGCGGCGTCCGGTAGATTCTTCACTACCCATTTCTCCCACTGATCGCGGCCAGGTGCAGGCCGGGGTGTGCCTTTACGAAGGAGAGCGCGAAATTCAGCGAGGGATGCGGGCGAGGCCAGTTTAGAGGGGACGCGTTGACCCGCTCCTTGATGTCGAGGACGGATTTGGTGGTGAGCCATGGCTTCGGTATCGCGGGGGCGGGTTCGTGGGTGTACAGATTGGACCAGTATTCGCGAGTAAGTTGTTTGACAGCCTCGGGGTCGCTGATAATTAAATCAGAGTGCGGGGGGTTAAGGCAATGGGAAGCTCAATGAACTCGCTGGGGTGTATTAGTCGTTTGGTTGAGCCGCCACGGAGGGCATTCGATATACGGGCACGGTCGAATCTTAACTTTCGTGCTCTTATTTCGGTGGCGCGAGCTTTATACAATTCCCAGTAAGTTTCCTTGCGCTGCTGGCGTGCGCATTGGGCAAGGGTGATGTCAGGTTCGTTGAGCGAGGAGTGGATATCGATGATTCTCAGGTAGGTAATCCAGGCGCCATGGGACAGGGAGCAGGAGTCTGGTGCGTTGATAAAGCGGATAGCGCCACCTACAGAGCGGAGGCACGCGACCATCTTTTCGATGTCGGGAGTTGATACGCGTGAATCGGCCTGGCACGAGCGGCGTACAACCCGTCCATAGGACTTCTCGGATGCCGCTATCAAGATCGTAGTGAAGCGTTTGTATACATCCATGAAGGTGGGGTCGTCAGTAACTGGTGCATTGTACAAGTCCGTGGGTGATAATTGAGCATCAATTTCGACTCGGAAATCGTCGTGGCGTTGCTTGTCCACACGGGTGGGGAACTTTATGCGCGCGGTGTTGAGGGATGATTGGTGGGGGGGAAATGTCGTAGAACCAGAGCCCTCAGGGGCCTTGTAATGAACACGCGCGACAACGGCACAATGGTTGGTGGACGGGACAAAGTCCGGTGTACGGTCAGCGACTGTGATGTCGGCGTCAACGTACCGGTGCCTCGAGGTAACTATGCGGTCTATAATGTTTCCTGATGGTGAGTTGGCACCGGCCTTGCTCATCCAATCGAAATGCCGGCTTCGCTCGGGATGATTAGACCATATGTCGATGCCGTTCACGTCGGCCAAGAATTTCAAGTACTGAGTACGTGCGGCAGTGCCACCAGATGCCCGCTCAGATACTGAGATGGAGGCGTTAAGGTCGCCAGCGACTGACCAAGACGATGTAGTGGCGGTAACAAGGTTGGTGAGCTCGGGCCAGAAGTCGCGTGTATCAGATTGGCCTGGGTCCCATGGCGCATATGCACCTATCATGCGGTGGATGAAGCCTTTGCCGCCAGAGGTGGATAGAACGAGGTCAACAGCAACAACGCGGCCATGCAAGGATGCTGTGGTGATTGCGACATGCTGGGCGATCTGAATGTTTTTCCGGATCCCTAGAACTGCGCCCCATTTGTAAGTGTGGAAGTTATCAGATTGTATTCCAGGTTCTTCGAAGATGTTGTAATCGTTGTTGGGGAGGTTGGGGCCAATCTTGGAGTTGGTCTTGCTTTCCGAGAGGACGAAGGCATGGGGAGAGCGGGCGTTGATTGCGGTGTTGATGTGGTGAAGCTTGACACTGTCCATTAGACCGTTTGCGTTCAGTGCGTAGATAGAGAAAGGTAGTGAGGCGGCGGCAGCGACTTGAATCACGCAGGATACGAGGATTAGCGCAAGGAGAAAAATAGACATGTTGGGGGTGGGAGCGTTTACAACGGTGTGGTGACTATCTGAAACAAAAGGATGGCGACTCGTATCAACACTCGAAGGTCCCCTCAGATTTAATCTCCTGCCAAAACCACGCGTCCCATCAGGACCGCGGGTGTAGCTATGCGTAAGGCGCGGTTTGTTCATCACTGGCTCCCTTGGAGCGCGGAGACGAGTCGCCATTAGATAGTTAGGGGGGGAGTATTTGGAGGAGCGTACCGTCCGCCGACAACCTCATAGCCGTCGTCATCCACGTCCATGACGGTGCCACCCAGGCCAGGGGCGAAGTCTTTTTTGGCGGGTTCGTTGGTATCGGTGCGGGCTCTTTTGTTAGGAATGGAGGCCGAGGTGTTGGGAGACGGGCGTGCCGGGAGCGGGGGCATGCGGGTGTTGAAGAGGTCTGGGCCCGCAATGCGACCGTTGGACGAGTCGTGGAGAGCGGCAAGGCGGGCACGGATGTCGTCGCGGCGAATCTGGGCGTCGTTGTATTGGGCAATGGCGCGGTCTCTGTCGGCGTTGTCTACGGGCCGGTCGATGGTGGAACGGGTGAGCTCGATGTGAGAGTCGATGCGCGAGAGTTCGATCGATAGGAACGTGTCTTGTTGTTGAATGTGCAGCCCGTTGCCTATGTCCTCAATGCGTCCGATCATCTTGTCAAGGGACGTGACGGCGGTGTCCAGGGTCGTCTCGATCTCCCCATGCGTGCTTCGGAAGCGTCGTGGCGGGCTTGGTTATGGCGTTCGGAGGCCTCGAGGCGGCGAGTGAGCGCGACGATGGCACTGTCGATCTTCTCGGCGCCTTGGCTGATGACGGTGGCGACATCCTTACGCCAGAGGGCGTTGGTGTTCAAGTTGTAGATGAGCTGGGGCTGGTGGAGTCCGAATTTCGTGGTAAGGTGTAGGAACGATTCGGCGAGGGCCCGGTGGAAAGGACGTGCTGGGTGGTGATCCAGTCACCATCGTGTAGAACACGTAATCCTTTTCGCGGGGGTCAATGCGCGTTTCGGCGAGGAGACTTACGCCGTTCCGCTCAAAAGAGCTGAACCACGAGTCGCAGGCGTCGCGCGCTCGGGATTCTGCGAATTTGGAGAATCCACCGACAGCGATCTCGAAGGGGCGCTCAATCTCGACTTAGCGGACCGGGTGACGGTGTGCGACGTTGCTCCGAGCTTGACAAAGCGGTTGCTGGTGGCGGCGTCGGTGTGGGAAGGGTGTGCGAAGACGATAACAGCCAACCCTGAAACCATCCACCGTGGTGCGGCCGGCGTCGTCAAACACTTTGCGGAGAATTGCAATCACCTTCATGTCCTCCTCCCTTCTGCTTTTCTTTGCGGTTTGGGTTGCCGGCACACTGAGGTCCTTGAATATTTCGAGGACCCTGACCCAGGTGCGTTTGTCCTTGTCGCGCGCAGGGGCCCATGCGACATCCCAGTGAGGGATTCGTTGCGGATGCCATCGCGAGGGCTTCGAGCCAGTCGACGCGGGGCTCGGGGTCTTCGTCGGTAGGGTTGTGGTCGGAGTGGAGTCGGACGTAAGCGCATGTGGCGTACGGTCCATCAGTTGCGACGAACACGACGTCTTCGAACGAGTCTTGGTTTGCGTCGGTGATTTTGTCAATGGCGCGGTTCAGTTGGCGGAGTGGCGCGACGGGGGGATCGGTAGGAACGAGGCCGCGTACGATGAGGTAGTCGCCAACGGGGTACGGGCGCGTGGGAGCATTGGGGTCGTACTTTTGGATAGGCGCCTGCGGAGTCCTCGGAGTGCGAGGTTTGAAGGCCGGGCCTTTCTTTTTGGGGGTGACGGGAGGTCCGTCTGGCATGAGAAATGAGAAGCGGGAAGACAGCGGGTGGGAGACAGGAATGGGGAAATAGAAGGACGCGAGACGGGTGTCAACGGGATTTTACTAAAACGGGATTCGGTACGGTAGGAGGGTGTGAGGGAGGAGTTATTAGGGTTAAAAAAGGAGGGGAGCGTGAATATCTAGATAGCTAAGGGATTGGGGTTGTGTAGCGGGCTGGAGGCCGTATGTGCCGTCGGTGATGGTGGTGGTGGTGGTTGTTGTTGTTGTTGTTGTTGTTGTTTTAGCACACATGGACATGTTTGCCAAGTTTCGGGACACCGGATGTTCTATTTTAAAGTTGGACTATCAGAATAGCACTCGGGCCTCAGCCGATTGTGCAACTGAAACTCATGGAATCAGATCCAGCTTCCATCCGGCCGAAATTGAATCTGATCCCTCAGCATTCGAATAGAACATCCGGGGTGCCGAAAATTGGCAATTGCCGGTGTGAGACCTGGAACCTAAGACGGTACCAGGAATACAATTTGTTTTGTGAATCCGGGAGAGCCTTTTATCATCTTTGAATTTACATAAGATGGACTGATTATTATGGTGTGGTAGAGGAGTGGCTCCACCCTGAGTGCGAGAGAATGAGACGTGTTCTTTCCGGAGCTTTCCGGTGACAGTCGACCCACCATTCTTTGACGCGCCAAGCGACCAGCATGAGCTTTGGAATCACCACAGGGCGCGAGCAGGCGCAGAGTTCGAATACATGTCTTTCCAGGTCTAGGGGAAGGGCTGGAACCGTGCATTCTGAGTCCATGGAAACCCAGAAGCGTTGTGTCGGGAGCAAGATGGGAATGGTGGCAGTGTTGGCTGTCGCGAGGTCGTGGCATAAGGCTCCAACCATTTAGTTTTCGTTTGTGGACCCGGGTAAAACAAACGGAAACGGTATGTAAACAGTTTAAAACCGTTTTAAACAGTTTATAAATGGTATTTTTCCGAGCAGTTCACTCGCACCTGATGGAGGGGTCAAATCAAGTAATTTGACCATTCTGAGCATGCATACAACAAATTGATGTTATACGTTGACCCCGAAGTGCACCAAGATCTGCGTGACGGCGAGACAAGGGCGGAATGCTGGTGCCTCATCTGCCGAGAAGGCTGAGCATCATCGAAACGCACACTAATTTGGAAGGTCCTGCGTGTCGGTGGGCGGGTCCGTGCTTTGAACACGCCTATCAACCCGGCTGACACATTTTTTTCATCAGAGGATAACCTCCAAGACGTGGTAAGCTGTCGGATTCTTGACAACTGTTTAAACCGTTTACAAACGGTTTATAAACTGTTTGCTACCCCGGGCAAACTAAATGGAAATAAAAACGGTTAAAACCGTTTGAAAACGTTTACAAACGGAAACGGTTGGAGCCTTATCGTGGCACAACAACACCAAAGCTACGCACCGCTTTTACGAGTCCCTTTGCCTTGCCTTTTGCACTGGCAAATACCCAAACTGATTGCAGACAGTGAAACCTTCAACGAAACAACAAAATTAGTAAACAAAAGAAGAAAAATCTGTACTCCCGCGGTCCACCCTGGTGTATATATAGGGCTTGAACCCGTACGTCGAACGGCACGGCCGTCGAAAAAGAAGGCCGTTTCTGGGTACGGACGGGTCCACCCGTCTCGTCTCCTGGGTTCTAAAATCGAGAAACGTACGGGTCTTGGCCGTCCCGGCCGTACCCGGCTGTTTCGACGGGTCTCGATGCGCCCTCAGATCATGCCGTAGACCTTGCGTAAATAATATTTTTCTGGCTCCAATTTGCAGAGGGCATAGATTGCAGGTAGCGCAAACAGGATGAAAGGCCCGAGGGAGGGTTTAAAGTCATTATATTTCGTGGAGAAGCCAGTGGTACATGCAAGGTAAATGGCATGGGCACGGAGGGTGCGGGGAGGCGCGGGACAAGGGCAGATACAGCCATTGCTGAGACCATCTATCAAGCAGCAAAGATCCGGCATCGATGGTATGATGTGGATGTGCTCACCCGAACACATTCTTTCTGTGCCTGAGGGAGACCCGTCGAAACCGTCGAACGGCCGGGTACGGGCTCCCCGTCGACGGGCCAACCCGTCCGTACCCGTCCCGGCACAGGTAGGCTCCAAGACCCAAAACGTACAGGTCCAAAGCCGTCCGTCCCGGCCGACGAGCCGTCGAAAACGGGGACGGGTTCAAGCCCTATGTATATATCAAGACCTGGATCAAAGGGCACGCATCGCCCATACAAAATGCATGTCATATATTACTGGTCGGACATTGCTCTCTATTTCCTCATTGAATTCTTCTGCCAGATCTGGGCTGATCCCTTGGTCAGCAAAGCGTCGGGCCCAGAGAGCGACCACGTTCTTCAGGGTCTTCTTGAATACGACCCCGAGCCTTGTTGTCTTCTGCGGTGCTGATAGGGTGCGGTCAGTCTATACGATTCCGACACAACGTTTTGATATAACCCACCCGAACCGTCGTCACAAATCGGCATGGAGACTTTGTGCGTATGGATCTCGGAGAACAGATCTGTGTTCTGGATTATTTCCTCCATTTTCCCTCCGATATCCCCATCAGCGCCGTAGGCTCGTACGATGTCGCACCATAAGGCTGCCACTCGCGAGACTACCGGCCCGCCACTTTCCACGAGACTGGCAACGTTCAACTCGTCAACAACGAGCCAGCCGCCTGGTTTCACAAGTTTAGCCGCTCGTTCAAGGACATCCTTGGCATGGGGAACCTGCGCTCGCCTGTGTCAGTCTCACGCATCCGCGGAAAAGCTCGGATTCAACAAACATGCATGAGAAGCATACGTGCGTGAACGACGTCAAACGTGTCCGATTCAAAAGGGAAGTGTTGGGTAACGTCCGCCATTTGAAAGTGGACGTTCTTGGGCAGTGAGATACTGAAACCCTTCCAGTAAACGGATTGCCATGGTGTGGAGATGCTCACGCCTGTAGAGTCGGAGAAATATCGACGGCAATTACTTGGGATTCAGGAAAGTCAATCGCGGCAGCGATGGCCCTGGGAACTTAGTTTGAGTAAAGATATGGAATCTCTGCGTGCGGCCGTACCATGCTCCACTTCCGCAACTTGGTTTCGGATGAGATATTTTTCAGTAGCTGAAAACAGAGCACTCACCCGAGTTCAAGGATTTTGGTGGGAGAAGTGCCATATATCGGAGCAAAGGAAATCTTGTGGTCCATGTACTCTCGAAATGCGAGATAAACCTCATCGAGCCTCGGAAGTCCTCAGAATTCCAAACCGAGTACAAAGAAACTAAACTCGCCTGTTCTTCTCGCCTGCGTCTTCAGCGGTCTAGAAATAATTAGCTAGATGTCGATGGGGTCGCGCCTCAACGCACAAGAAGGGTATACGTGGATGTCTGCTGACGTTGTGCCATTTTTGAACGATCATCGCATGAGTGAGTGGGCTTTTATGCCATACGGCGCGTCTCATCAACTCCACCGGCCGCGGGCTTAATCTTACTGCGGCTCCTCCGCGGTGATGCATCCTCGGTTGCTCGTGAGGCTAAAAGATTCATTGAGCGGCTGTCGTGATCGACGCAGAAGAGGTAGGTAGGTAGGTAGGTAGAATTACACGGTACGGTCTCGCTCAGGAACGCCGGTTTCCAGGAAGTATCCCGATGTACACGCACTATATATAGCAACATCATCGTCCCTGGACTCTATACCCTTATCAGCCGAGCACACGGTCGTGAGAGAATTTAGTTCTACCCCTGGATTGGTCCACCACCTGGCAACCTTAATATCTGTCCCCCGGCGGAGAAGGTCGACATTGAAAGGCGACTAAATTGCAGCAGTCGTACCTTTGTTGTGATATGGCAAGCGGTACGAAGCCCGTACGGATGCAGCAATGGGGATAACACAGTGCCTCTCGTACGGACCTGTACCGAACGGAAGTGGAACCGGATGCTGTGCCGGCAAACCAAATATGAATAGGGGTTGCGAACGGACGGACGGAAACCTTGGAATGAGATATAGACTCCCATAGTATGCAGAACGGACCTGGATACATCCCGTATCCACACTGTGGATTACATATGACATATGATTTTCGTAGATCGGTCAGGTGGACCGTGACACCCAGAAAAAATTCGTATATGCGCCGAAAATGGCCGGGCACTTCAGGAAGTTGTAGAATCATCAGCTTTAAGAATAAGCGGGCAACACAGATCACTATGGAAAAATAACGCCGAAAGCAGATATTGCATCTTTTTTTTTGCAATCCCGCCGCCCCCGCCGCCCCCACCGCAATGAGCGGCCTCATAATAATACGCGTTCCACAGATCACGTCAAAATTAGTATTCCGTGAGAGCGCCGTGGCGTTTCGAACCGTGAGCGCCCAAAAATTTGATTTTTTGAGCCATTTCTCGCCCATTTTGTGACTTGTTTTGGATATTCGAAGATCCTCTGCGCTCCACCCACACATCATTTCAACAAACTTGTAATTCCGCGGGCGCGAAATGAGCTGGAATTTCGAAATTGGGGAGAGAACTTTGGCGGTTTTGAACCCGATATGTATACTCCTAGAAGCGGGTTTCATTCAGAGTGAGCATCCGATCGAGAATGAACTGAGAAATGTTAGGGAGGAGTGTGAGATCTAGTCGGGAAGAGAGAAGGTTTTTTTTTTCTTCAATGAAGGCAGGGGGTTAAGGAGGACAGATGGAAGTAGGTGGCATCAGCCGGTGGCGATGTCTGGAGCGACAATTATTCGTGTTGCACTGGCTCCTTCCCACATCGATGACATCTGGGTAGGTGATAGTGATAGTGATAGTGATATATTATACACAGCATAGTCCAATCTCTGAACACTGTGTTCCCAAGGTTATCCCAGCGCCCACGAGCCTCTCGCGCCTTCGCCTTGGACCCCAATTAGGTAGGTAGGTACCATTACAGGGCACGGTCCCAATCAAAGTCCGTCGCAACAAGATGGGACGAAGGCAATCAAACGTTGGAGACCATCATTCGGAGGACGGTGCATCATTGTGCCATACGGGATACCAGACCCAATTCGGAGGTTGTTGACTGGCTGGTTCCTCGGTCCCGCTTCGTCGGCTTAGTGGCCTTGCAACCCGGCCGAAGCCAGTTGTCTGATGCTTGATGAGTCAAATTATTTGAATCCTCGGACATGGGAAATTAGGGGACAAGGAATCCGGATACGATAGTTGTTAATCGTATTGCGCCAGTGAAATATGTCGGTACCTTCGCAAGGTCATTGAACTGTTGAAAGCTTATGTGTAGGACACGAACGCAACGCTCTCCCGATATTCTGGGAGCCCCAACTGCGAAATATGGAGACTGTGTGCCATACGAACTGTTTTTTCTTCTGCTGGCCAGTAAAGAGGTAAGATACGATATCGACGCTAGATGATCAAGTCTCATAATGTTAAAGTGCTTCGCTTCTCTGCGAGGAGTTCTTCCACGACCTTCCAAGCCTGGAAATAAGACGGATCAGGAATCCACCTCGCGTAAACCTCGACTATATTGGTGAAATTTTCGAGAAGGAAGGTGGCGACAGAGGACGGGTCAGAAATCGGTGAATATCCGAGGTAAAAGGGAGTCATCCCGAGGTTGGTGCGGCGCCCATCGATTTTTGTGGCCGGGATAGCCAGCGCGGTGATTTCAATCGCCAGGAACGCGAGCATGGGGCAGTGCTCCGTGAGGGCACGGAGGGAAGTGAGGGAGACTCGACGATCGCCATCTTCCGGCATCAAGTCGAGGGATCGGAGATTAGGCCATACACGTGCCATGTCTAAAACAATCGAGTTGTCGAGGTCAAACCCGCAGGGGATTTGGAGGACCAGCACTGTGAGGTTACGAAAGGAAAGAAGCTGGTGCAACGCAGCATGTTTGGCAGTGCAGTCATCAAACGACGCTAGTGAGGCGGCACCATCTTCATGGATGGTGATTCCGAGAGCATCCAGTCAGGGATGGGGAATATTTTGCGCGATTGTGCGGTATAGTTCAGAAAGCGCGGGGAGCGTCCGAATACAAGCCGTTGTGATGTTTAAGTCCGTGAGCTGACTGGGCGACAGGGATTTGATGCATGAAATGGCGCTCTGGACGGTAGTGGGATAGATTTCGAGGCGCTTTAAGCCTGGGAATCTGGGTGTATCGAAAGGATGCGAAGACGTGAAAGGAGTAAATTCCTCGAGGTCTTCCAATGCCTAAGACTTTAACGTCGAAAGTGTGGCCAGATGTTCGAATGCCGACTGGTCCAGATCGTTTACGCGTAGCGTCTCTATGTGTTTCAATCCACGCACAAACGAAGAAGTGCTTTTGAGAAGATGTGGGATTAAATCTGGAGAAATGGCGCTGCACTCAATCTGTGCAAATGTCAAATCGGGGCATTTAACTGCGATGAGCGGTACGAGGGACAGATGCGACATGGTGGTAATAAGCTTGATCTCAAGATCAAGTGAATTGATTCTGGGTGCCAGCGGAGTGCGGATATACGGAAGAATGTCGTCCACGAAAGTTAAATCGAGAGAACGTAGGTTTGGGAACCAGTGCTTGCTCGGTAAACATAGGCTCAGTGCTTCCATCACTTCTGGACAGGGTAGCTGATCATTGTGAGAGAGGCAAAGGGACCTCACTCGGTGGAGATAGCATAGAGGTCGTTCCCAATCTGTGGGCGTAATTGGCCGCCTCAGTTCCTGTTATCCAGTCAGCAAAAGCTGCGTCTAGTGACAGTGGGCATGGCCTCATACCAGGGTAGCAACCGACCCTTTTAGAACTGCTTCGCTCCATAGATCGTCGGGCATGCACCGCAGAATGTGAGCAAATGTGTCTTGATTTCTCCACAGGCTGTTACTGTAAACAGTAAAAGCACTCTATATTAGTACCTAGGTACTAATTTTCCAATTTCAGCACTAATATCTAGTACTTCAGGAATAAGTGCTATTATGTGCAATTTATATTAGCACCTCAGCGACACTAATTCTCAAAGCACTAAATATTAGTGTCCAACTCTTTTAGCTGCTAATCCTCACTCCTGATGCCCCTGTGTGGCGATGCACGCGGCTATCACCGGATATGAGGCCTTATTTGGTCTACCCTCTTCGCTTTTACTTTACCTCGAATCAAAGGCTTGTACGCTTCCCGCCACCTCTCATAGCCTTGTCATCATATAAGTGACTCGGGACTGGAAATTCCTTCAATAAAACCATTTGCACCGTAACAAGCCTAACACGGGCCTAGCGATCATCAAATCTGGGACTTAGTCATCGACAGCCTTCGTTTTGGTTCCACCTCAAGTCATGGCTGGCTTCGACCGCCCAGGCGGGTCTCTTAAGCCTTATACCGTCCAAATGAGTCGCTGGGAGCCAGGGGATGAGGTCATTTGAACTCAGCTCACATATTTGCTGGTGTATGCTGGATTCTCAGCGGCACACTCACAACGTGATGGCGATCTGGATTCCCGTGCCCAGTTCCATGATAGATCGATTCAACTCGACATTTTATACTAACTGCTCCTCTGGATCATATCCCCCAAGGAAATGGCAACAACATCCGATAACTGGAAGCTAATTTCCACTCATTGTCCAGGTTATATGTGAGCTGAGCAACAGAAGTCCTCGTGGAGTCTTATGAGGGGCATGTTACTTGAATTTAGGGAGAGTCGGTGGTTCGATCCCACCTGAGGACATGAGGCCAAAGATCCAGCTTTCTCCTTTTGTCTTCAGCCCAGCTTGAAGGCCGAACCATAGTTGTATTGAAGTCTGTTGGTTCCCGCGTGGTCTCGATCGACTCCACCCGAGGACATGGATCTTCTGGTCTTTTTTTTTTTTTTCCCTTCGCCAGGCACAAATATTTTCACCCCACCGGAGCCATTCAACATCATAGGCCCGTCTAATAATCTGCACGAGACGTAGCTCAATATCATCATTCTATCTACAGTTCAGCAATCTCTGTGTGTAACCAATCAGATTTATTCTTGGTAGGGATATTGTACGCTTGAAACACGGAATTACACTTATCACATGGCACCCATCCCCCCCCCGGTTAAACGATGTCCTCGCGGAGCAAGAAAGCTCACTCCCACGGTGGCTCACCTCCTGCTGATCAATCATAGAAGAATATATGGGAGAAATGGTGGTTCGACTCCACCCGAGGACGTGACAGAGTCGTATTGTCATCTTCGACAGGGTGAGTCTGGCCAAATGTTGCGCAGCATCCCTAGGACCTACACGATCACTGTAAAGGGATCTTCCTCCCCCAACGAGGACGATAATGATTTTCGTTGAGCCTCGTGGAAAAAACCTTCGACTGCGGCGTACGAAAGATTTTGGGCAAGAAACAGTGGTCATGTTTTTCATCTCAGTGTCATCAACGTGATTAATACGGTGATTTGGACGACCCACGTACGTTCGTGTCGACGAGCCCCGATACCGATCTCCATCCTAATGAATTCGTACAAGTCTGCGTGAATGACCGGCGCAACAGACCTGAGTGATGGAACATTTTGATGGGCACCTATTCCTCTTCGGCGGGAGAGGTTAGAGTCCTCGTGGAACAGGGAAGTTCACTCCTACCAAATTGATCTGAACAAAGACACCTCAATTCCGGAAGAGTCGGTCGTTTGAGCACACCCGAAGACTGCACCAAAAAATGACCTTTTGATTGACCGCGAACCAACGAATAGCAGGCTCACATTAGCCTTGAGCGGCGGCGAGGAACTGCGCCTGCAATATTATTGGGTAATTGGGATAGACGCTGCGTTGATGGGCGTCAGTGCATACCGACAGGTGAACCGATCAATGAAATTACCTGGCCAAAACAGGTTGACTCGAGAGCGAAAAATTCAACTTTAAGGCTCGACAAATAGGAGAGAAAATACCCTATTTATGTCATTTGAGGGTGTCCTGGGACGCAGCGATGAGGAGAATGTTGTGAATTGATATGATAGAATGAAATTTGACCGCAGGTTCAATCGCATCGAGTGAGCAGGAGTCGACAGGAAGGAGTGAAATACACAAAGTGAAGCGGGTAATATTCTTCCAGCCATTAGCGGTGGACACGAACGGCGCTGGTTGTATAGATGAACACGGACGGCCCCTAGGCATCGGACCTAGGCACAAGTTAATCTGGTTGCGGAGTCAGGAGCGTAATGGAACTGGCCGAACGGATGGTTTGTATGGGTATGTCAAAGGAGGGGGAAAGGAGACCTGGACGTTGAGCGGTTGTTAAACGGATGATGGGCAAAGTCAGGTACTGAGCTGAAGTGCCCGACTTGTGAAGCACGCCTGGAGGAGGACGTAAAGTATGATGGCTAAGCCGAGCGTGAAGGAGCCCGGAGGGGAAAGACTGTCTCTTTAGATACTCCCCGCAACTCTCTCCCTTTATAAAATTACGAGTCCGAAGCTTTTTAAACTCCACTTTGGACATTTGAAGCCGAACAAGATGAGCCTTCGCTTCGCTCCGGCATTCGGAAGTGCAAGAGGAATGAAGCCATGAATATTGAGTTACGGTACGCTTACATCATCCCGCGGGGGTGCCAGATGATACGCTGGCTGAAGGGCTGCCTGTGATAATGGTAGACTACCACTGGGAAATGAGATGTGTGCTATGCCATAAAACACCACAAAACACCTAAACAACACCCACAGATGGCGTGCAAGTTCGGGGATTCCAACCCAGTATAGGCTGTGGCAACCTGAACCAACTGCAATGTTGACTTGCTATCTCTAGAAGTGGCTAACTCAATCAACTAGTCTTCTAGGCACTCAGAGAGGTC